>BQNB010000411.1:140297-175914 GCA_026074375.1 Tanacetum coccineum | reverse complement strand
TTCATGATATATATGTAGAGGTTGTTGTTACCTCGAGACACTTGTCGTATCTTAGGAGTATCTTGACTCCTAGTGTGGACAATTCTAGTTAGCGAATATATCGCCCATTTACCTCATTCGATTGCATTGATTCTTAACTTACTACTTCTTGTACTTGCTATGATCCTTGATCCCAAACCACCTTAATGTCTTTTTTTGAACAATTTATTCCAAAAATATACAATAATTTATGAAATGTTTTATCAAATTAAATGCCAAATTGTGTCGATTTTCACAAGGCAAACCAAAAATGTGTTTCCCAAAAATGGATGAACAATAGTTGACGTGTTTCTCGAAATGAAATAAATAATAATAATAAATAAATAAATAAATATTTTTTTCCCATTTCTATGTCAAATAATTTACTTATTTTCAAGGATAGGTCAAAAACTTTCATCTTAATATATGGTGTGTAATAATCGAAAAGTTTTCTTTTGATGAGGATGGATGTATCGTTGCTTGGTCCTCAATTATGCATAGCCTAGCTAACTATGCATAATTCAGGAAGAGCTACGCTATGTCGGATTAATCGTCGCCTTTAAACTAGTGGTTTTGGATAAATGTTTGGGTAGGGACGCTTCTAAATAGTGGATCCTTATGCAAGTAATCCTATTTGATTCGATTTCGTAAGAACAAGTCCGAATTTTCTTGTGTTCCTTGAAATTTTTTCTTTCGGATGGTGTTGACTTAGAAAGTCACCTTGACCGAATAATTCCGGAAAATATTTCCGTGTGTCACGTGTAACCTGTGAAATCCAATCTAAATCACAATGTTGGTGATGAAATACAACAAAACCTGATACCGACACTGAGAAGGAATTTTAACGAGATCAGAAGACTACTAAAGTGGATGAAAGCCGAGTTCGAGTAACTCTGAGGCTAATAAAAAAAGACTCCCCCTACATCAAATGTGCATTACTGTGCTTTCTCTTGTTACAACGATCGATAATTGTATAGGAAATCATCCTAAGACAAAACAAAAATCACTTTGGTTTTACCAATCGATAACAGTGAAAAAGACTTCTCCCACATCAAATGTATCTTACATCATCTTTCTTTTGTTTTTCCGATATATCGAACAACGTTCGTAGAGGAAAGTGTCTTCTACGTCAAACTGTGAGTCATCCATGTTGAATAAAACTATAATCGTAAATAAGACTTCTACCCCCGAAACGTATATGTTCCGGCAGTGTTATCTGACATTGGAGATGAATCCTACACAAGCTCGAGTTGTGAATTCGAGGTGTTTGATTTGTTCCTGTTCTGCCTTGTGAACTCGAATACCAATGAAGAGTGATGACTCGGATACCAACGTAGAGTCACACAAGGATGGCTCAAAAGGAGAGCCTTCGGAACGAGAGCCAAGCAGAATGGTCGGATCCTACCGAATCATAGTGATGTCGCCCGTTATCTTTTTCCGTAGGGAATAAAACAGTACGCGATGGACAGTTGGAGTTTGCCGACTTCGTGGAGGTAGATAAAAGACAATCCCGTTTGCCATCTCCGTTTATTCAGTTGATGAATCCTTGTGCTTGACTCGGTCCCCTTTGATCGTCGATGATCAACGGCGGATAGCCATAGTTGAAAATTATGTGCAAAACTTTTGCTTGTTATGTGTTTATGTGATATGTGGGATCGGCAGGGTACGCCTACCCTTGCACTCGTTGAAAAAGACGAGACATTTTTAGCCCCCCGTTGAAAGATACAGGATAAGGGTCCTCGACGCTCGTTGAAAGACATGAGACGGAGTCAGGTAGGAGCGGTCGCGATTGGTGTGCGAGCTTGAAAAATCCTGCGGTTGGCAGCCAAGCCGGTGACGATCGAGCCTGAGGCACCGTGAAGAATGCTCGAAGTTTGATAATATAAGCAAACTTGACCATTAGATAGAGTATGTATCCATGGCTATAAATCCCGTGAGCACCCTGTAATGTTAACAATCTCTTTTTAGGTATGTATCCATGGCTATAAAGCCCGTGAGCACCCTGTAATGTTAACAATCTCTTTTTGAGTATGTATCCATGGCTATAAAGCCCGTGAGCACCCTGTAATGTTAACAATCTCTTTTTTGGTATGTATCCATGGCTATAAAGCCCGTGAGTACCCTGTAATGTTAACAATCTCTTTTAGGTATATATCAAGCGTGTGAACACCCTACAATGATAAAAATCTTTTTGGATATGCATCCATGGCTATCAGGCCCGTGAACATCCTATAACTTTAAAAACTTTTCTTGGGCTGGTCTTAGCCGGAATTATTTGTTGTTAACCATGGCTTGACTATTTAGCAAGCATGTCGTAATGTGATTATATGTGCTTAATGATAAGTACCTTGTTTCGATTAATGTCGTAACGCTTTCGATGAAGTCATGTACACTCTAAGCAATTTTTATAATGACGCGATCTCTTTTGACGAGACCCGTTGGACAATATGTGTTTTGATTTGATCAGTGGGATCTCCGTTGATTTTTGAAATGATCATCGCTTTGAAAAAATTTCAAGTACGCCCGAGGTCTTGTGACCATAATGTGAGAATGTGTGAATCTGTTCGAGAATGATAAGATAATAGTAATGAACCCTTAACCGCTCCCGAGAATTGACGACTGGTTAAATTCTTCGTTTCCACTAGCTTTTTCTTCGAGTCATATATTTTATCCTTCCTTTTAAAGATTCCCATGATGTTTGATCCGTGCACTCATGCACGTTGCATATATTTGATGCTTTAACTTTTTTTCATTAAAATTTTGTTGGAAACCTCGACAAGGACCTGTGTATATCCTCACCTCTTCACAAGTAAACCATACGACGACTAAGGCGAATTGAGCACCGGGATGGCGCTCCCATAAAGAGGGGAGGATGTAAAACCCCGTATTTAAGGGCACTACTATTTCTAATCTCGTATCTATTTTATAAATTTAAAGAATTCGTTTTCATTATTTTAGTCGATTTTTATTAAAATCGTCAAATTTTAAAACCCTCGCGAATCCTACAATTTAAATTTATCCGTTTTATCGATCGAGAAATCAACGAAAGTCTTAACTAGCCACGAGAGCATATTTTATTTTATTTTATTTATTCTTCATCTTTTATTTATGATTAGCCGAGACCGAGTTAAAAATCGTGTTTATTATTAGTTAACGAACTAGAATAGGTTATTGGGCCCGGAAGCAAAGTGATACAAAGCATTACCAAACAAAAAGCCCAACCAAGCCCACCCAAAAAGGAGGGGCCGGTCCCAAGCTTAAACAAAACGCACCCTTATATTTTTTTAGGAAATTATGCTAGTTGATATCCTTCCCTATATATATGGACCTAACACCACTTAATCCCTTCATAAACACACACACACACAGATACATTCAACGTTAAAAAAAACCCCATCTGACTCTCCGCTCTTCTTTTGTGTTCGACGGCAGAAACCCAAAAACCCCCACTCCATCTTCAAAACACTATCAAATTATCTCCATTTTTCTTTAAATCACTTCCACAATAAACCCTAATCTCCCTTCATCTATAAAAACCACCATGCATGTGTTTTGCGAAGTCTTGATTTTAAAGATCTTTTGAGTTTTTAGGGTTTTAATTGATTGAAGGCTACAAGAATCATAAGGAATAGATTAGAAGTGATTTTATTCAAGGATTGGAGTAGAAAAAGATAGGGTTTGATTGGTTTTGTTGTTGGTGTCCACGGCAAGAAGACACAACCCACCTAGGGTTCGTGTTTTCTCAATTAATCATATTCCTAGTAGTTGTAAGTATTTTTCCTAAACCCTCTTATGCTTTGTTTTGATTTTGTAAAGTGCATGTTCTTGATTTTTGATTTTTATGAACATGCAAGTACTTTTTATGGTTGATCTTAGTTAGTTAGTGTAAGTGAAGTATAATGGATATGAGATATGTTACATTTATGTATTTTGGCCTTGTGATGTATCAATTGATGATTTGGAAGTGTTTGTGATTAAGTTAGAGATAGGAAATTGCGGATAGTTTTAGGTCAGTAGGAAAACGTGGGTTTTTCTCAAAACTTTTGGCTTAGGGACTGTGTTTAAATGACATGGTTGAATAGTCATAGTCTTAATCTCCATATGGCGAGTTAGACGGTTTCGTATCGATTCCGAATGAAGGAGTTATGGCCTTTTTACGGAAGAAGGTCAAATCTGGAGCGGCTGTTGGAAAACTTGTTTTGCTCTATGTTTTTTTACAGTGAGTTGAGGTTTTAAAACATGTTTAAATACTAGACATTATAAGCTTTCATCTCTTCTTGGAATTAACTTAAAATCTATTGTAGATTAGGATTTATGGCCGTTTCCGTAAGTGTTACATTTTCAGAAAACTTCCTGGGCTGAGTTTTGTTGAGTAAAAAGTCATTTCCTATTAATTAGTAAACAATTAGAGGGTGAGGCCTAACATTCTGGAAAATAGACTTAATGGCCTTTCCAGGGATGAAAACCTCATGTTCATAGCTATTACGGATTAGGAGATATAGTGTCATCAAGTCAGGTCAAAATCAGAAACTGAGTTTTTACGTCCTTTCTTAATTTATAAAAAGTGTACAAACGTGTTGATGAAACGAGAGTTAACTCGTGAAACTTTGTGGATATTTAATGGGTCATAATCTAATGTTGTACCTCAAATTAGGGATGGAAACACTTAGGCTAAGTGGTTATGCAATGCCGCACATATCTTGAAATATATCTTGTAACCGAATAACTATTTTAAACTTATTGATTATCTTATTTATACTAAGTCGCGTCTCGCCTTATAGGTCGCGGCTAAGTCGTTAGAGCCCATCCTCTTCGTTGATTTCTCACTCCGTCTTCTATATACGGTGAGTTCATAGCCTCACATTTAAATCTTTTTATGTTTTAAAAACCCGCGAGGGAGATACATGCTTGTTTTATAACATCGAACACAGGTGATTTTATTATGTGAACGTTGCTATGAGTGTTATGTTGTGGCCCTTCCTTCATGGACCATTAATTGCCGATAAATGGTAAACGCTGATGCATGTGGTGATTTTGAGGTTATGAGTGTTAGAATCCATGGATGATGATGCATGTGGTGATTTGGAGGTTAGATTGTTGATTGGAGATGTTAGTGGACAGAGATTGGTTAGCTAGGTGTATTTTGAAGCTTGTGAGGGTGCTAAAATACGATTTGCCCTGAGTTTTTAGTGTCCCTTTTACTGCAAAAGTTTTGTGTTTAAGTTTTGGTTTAGTCAAAAATTTTAAATCCCGATTGTTAGGCTTGAGAAATGATAGAGGACGTCCCTAAGCTTTGAAACGGTAGGTACTCGCAAGTCCCATAGCTTCTAAAAAACTGAATCGTTGGCGGCCATTTGAAATTTTTTTGGAAAACCATAAAGATTTCAATCACTCTTGGCTGAATTTTTAGCTTACTGCAGAAACGAAAAAGAGTATTTTCGTTATTTTCTGTCGAGATTCGGGTCTCGGCTAAATCTAAAAAGTTGTCCGAAACGTTGTTTTGCATAAAAAATGCTTTAGAGTTCGAGTCATGAAAATGTCATCTAGCGGGTCGTTTTGGACGGGTCAGATTTAGAAAATATGTTACAAGAGTCAATATCGGCAAAATTCTTTTAATGGTCAATTAGTGTTTTACCAAATGATTAGGCGTAAAATACATTAACTAAAAACTGGAAATTTCAACTAAATGACTAGCTTCATACTTTCATTCGTGTCTAAATTTCTAAAAAAAATTTTACCAGATAATCGGGTCGAATGGGTAATATTTTGATAAAAAAGAATATAAATTTATTCGATAGAACTTAAATGGTATAAACGAGAAAGATAGGAGAGTTCTCATAAATTAGATGTAACATCTTCCCGGACGTTTCAAAGGTCTTGATCCTTTAAAATGGGTATAAAAATTAAAGTTGATGTATTGGAGTATTTGGGTGCGTTTGGATGGGTGGGATGATTGTGGTAAAGCTCCGGGAATAGGAATAGGGCAAGAAAACTAAGGATTGTTCGGCTAAATTGAGGTGTCATAAACTGAGTATTTGAACACCAGGATGTTGTTAGACACCGGTTTCGAAAAAGCCTCCGTTTTGATATAAGAATCGAGATTCTTAACCTACCTAAAAACGAATAAGTTATCCTATTAGAAGTTTGGAAAATGAATTCTGCCAATTCTGCACTAAGCATTATTGTCCAGAAATTTTTGGGTCGACTTGTACGACTTAGTACTTGGTCATTTCTAAAAGCTTTCTGGATTTTATTATCCTACAAACTAAACGTCGGAGAGTCCCACTTTCTAACAGAAAAGCGGCCTCGCGTCATTTTCAATAAATAAAAGTAGTCAAATTGAATTTACAAGATGGTTTTGTCAAAACAAGTGAATCGTTCCCCAGAATTTTGTGTGGATGAGCGCTTAATGTGTATGAATTTTTGTGAAATTTTCAGAATTTACTGTAGGTTCTAATTGGGCCTCTCATTCCAAACATTTGGCAAGGTTCCAGCAACCCCGTTTGGAACATGTTGCATTGATGAATTTTTATAAAATGGTTAGACACATTAAGAATTTTTAAGAAAAATACTGGAACTTGTCAATACATATAGAATTCTAGAAATGGAAGATGGGCAACCGTTGTGGATATTTGGTATTTATTTAGGCGTCACCAAGTAACTAGTAAAACCGGTGAAATTTCCAGAAAAAGTAATTTTGAAAGAATATAAGTGGTGTTATTGTTCATGATTCTTCGACATAAGATTTCTTACATTTCCGGCATATTTATTTATTATATATTGTTTAGCACACTTATGCAATTTCTTTGAACTTGTATCCTAATACGCTACACCATTATAGGTCGTGATCGAGCACGTTGGATAGACGCCTCACTGCTTTAGAGAAGAGATCTTCACTACTACCGGGACCTCAATAGTCTTGTCGTTTGTTCACTTATGATCTTGTCAGTGGTATAGGACCATTTTTGTATAGATCACTAAACTGTTAGTGCCAGTTAGTAAGGATATACTGCCGGTGTAAGTTTTGTCCTCTACATAAAAAAAAATATAAAATATATTTGGGGGGGGGGGGGGGGGGGGGGGGGGGGGGTATAATAAAAAAAACACCGCACTTTTATTCTTTCTTAGTTTTTTGGAAACCATGTTTGGTGAATTACTTGTAATGCGGAACAATGGAGATTACCTTTCT
Organism: Tanacetum coccineum; assembly: GCA_026074375.1. Lineage (NCBI taxonomy): Eukaryota > Viridiplantae > Streptophyta > Magnoliopsida > Asterales > Asteraceae > Tanacetum > Tanacetum coccineum. The sequence continues at coordinate 168,707 of BQNB010000411.1, read as the reverse complement.
GATATTGATGTATGATTGGTAGCGTATGTACTACCCACCAGGTTCATTATGGAGATTATTATACGTTATTAATTCAAGCACTTGTGATGGTGCTCGTGTTCACTTCCTTGATATATAAGGAGAGAGGTTGTTGTTACCTCGAGACACTTGCGTATCTTAGGAGTATCTTGAACTCCTAGTTTGCACACTTCCAGGTCATCTGAATATATCGCCCGTTTACCTCATTCGATTGCATTGATTCCTGACTTACTACTTCTTGTACTTGCTATGATCCTTGATCCCAAACCACCTTAATGTCTTTTTATGAACAATTTATTCCAAAAATATACAATAATTTATGAAATGTTTTATCAAATTAAACGCCAAATTGCGTCGATTTTCACAAGACAAAGCAAAAATGTGTTTCCCAAAAATGGATGAACAATAGTTGACGTGTTTCTCAAAATAAAATAAAAAATAATAATAAATAAATAAATAAATATTTCTTTCCTATTTCTATGTCAAATGATTTACTTATTTTGAAGGATAGGTCAAAAACTTTCATCATCATATATGGTGTGTAATAATCAAAAAGTTTTCTTTTGACGAGGACGGATGTATCGTCGCTTGGTCCTCAATTATTCATAGCCTAGCTAACTATGCATAATTCAGGATGAGCCACGCTATGTCGGATTAATCGTCGCATTTAAACTAGTGGTTTTGGATAAATGTTTGGGTGGGAACGCTTCTAAATAGTGGATCCTTATGCAAGTAATCCTATTTGATTCGATTTCGTAAGAACAAGTCCGAATTTTCTTGCGTTCCTTGAAATCTTTTCTTTCGGATGGTGTTGACTTAGAAAGTCACCTTGACCGAATAATTCCGGAAAATATTTCTGTGTGTCACGTGTAACCTATGAAATCCAATCTAAATCGCAATGTTGGTGATGAAATACAAAGAAACCTGATACCGACACTGAGAAGGAATTTTAACGAGATCAGAAGACTGCCAAAGTGGATGAAAGCCGAGTTCGAGTAACTCCGAGGCTAATAAAAAAAGACTTCCCCTACATCAAATGCGTATTACTGTGCTTTCTCTTTTACAACGCTCGATAATTGTTGAAGGAAAATCATCCTACACGACAAAACGAAAAATCACTCCGGATTTCTTTCGTTAACCTTGAAAAAGACTAACTTCCCACATCAAATGTATCTTACATCATCTTCTTTCATTTTTCCGATATGTCGAAAACAACTGTCCTAAGAGAACAGTATTCTTTTACGTCAAACTGTGAATCATCCATGTTGAAAAAATCTGTAATCGTGAATAAGACTTCTACCCCCGAAACGTATATGTTCGATCATCTAATGTTACAGATGAATCCTACACAAACTCGAGTTGTGAATTCGAGGTGTTTGATTTGTTCCTGTTCTGCCTTGTGAACTCGAATACCAACGTAGAGTGGTGACTCAGATACCAACGTAGAGTCACACATGGATGGCTCAAAAGGAGAGCCTTAGGAACGAGAGCCAAGCACAATGGTCGGATCCTACCGAATCATAGTGATGTCGTCCGTCATCATTTTCCGTAGGGAATAAAATGGTACGCGATGGACAGTTGGAGTTTGCCGACTTCGTGGCGGTAGATAAAAGACAATCCCGTTTGCCATCTCTGTTTATTCAGTTGATGAATCCTTGTGCTTGACTCGATCCCATTTGATCGTCGATGATCAACGGCAGATAGCCATAGTTGAAAATTATGTGCAAAACTTTTGCTTGTTATGTGTTTATGTGATATGTTGGAATCGGCAGGTATGCCTACCCTTGCTCTTGGATATGGCGTTCTAAAAGAGGAGACATCTTTAAGCCCCCCCTTTGAAAGATACGGAAATAAGGGTCCTCGACGCTCGTTGAAAGACACGGGACGGAGTCGGTAGGAGCGATCGCGATTGGTGTGGGAGCTCGATAAATCCCGCGGTTGGCAGCCAAGCCGGTGACGATCGCGCCTGGGGCACCATTGAAGAGAGCTAGAAGTTTGATCAAAATAAGCAAACTTGACCATTAGATAGGGTATGTATCCATGGCTATAAAGCTCGTGAGCACCATGTAATGTTAACAATCTCTTTTTGGGTATGTATCCATGGCTATAAAGCCCGTGAGCACCCTGTAATGTTAACAATATCTTTTTGAGTATTTATCCATGGCTATAAAGCCCGTGAGCACCCGTTAATTGTTAACAATCTCTTTTTGTAGTTATCCATGGCTATAAAGACCGTGAGCACCTTGTAATTTTAACAATCTTTTTGGGTATATATCCATGGCTATAAAGCCCGTGAGCACCCTGTAATGTTAAAAATCTCTTTTTGGGTATGGATCCGCGTGTGAACACCCTACAATGATAAAAATCTTTTTGGATATGCATCCATGGCTATCAGGCCCGTGAACATCCTATAACTTTAAAAACTTTTCTTGGGCTGGTCTTAGCCGGAATTATTTGTTGTTAACCATGGCTTGACTATTTAGCAAGCATGTCGTAATGTGATTATATGTGCTTAATGATAAGTACCTTGTTTCGATTAATGCCGTCACGCTTTCGATGGAGTCATGTACACTCCAAGCAATTTTTATAATGACGCGATCTCTTTTGACGAGACCCGTTGGACAATATGTGTTTTGATTTGATCGGTGGGATCTCCGTTGATTTTTGAAATGATCATCGCTTTGAAAATTTTTCAAGTATGCCCGATGTCATGTGACCATAATATGAGAATGTGTGAATCTGTTCGAGAATGATAAGATAATAGTAATGAACCCTTAACCGCTCCCGAGAATTGACGACTGGTTAAATTCTTCGTTTCCACTAGCTTTTTCTTTGAGTCATATATTTTATCCTTCCTTTTAAATATTACCATGACGTTTGATCCGTGCACTCATGCACGTTGCATATATTTGATGCTTTAGCTTTTGTTCATTAAAATTCTGTTGGAAACCTCCACAAGGACCTGTGTAATACCTCACTCTCTTCACAAGTAAACCATACGCCGACTATGGCGAAACGAGCACCGGATGGCGCTCCCATAAGGTAGGGGAGGAATGTAAAACCCACGTATTAAGGGCACTACTATATCAAAACATCGATCTATTTTAGAAATTTAAAGAATTCATTTTCATTAATTTTATCATTTTTATTAAAATCGTCAAATTTAAAAACCTCGCGAAACCTACTATTTAAATTAACTGTTTTTATCGATCGAGAAAATCAACAAAAGTCTTAACAAGCATGAAGCATATTTTATTTTATTTTATTTATTCTTCATCTTTTATTTATGATTAGCCGAGACCGAGTTAAAAATCGTGTTTATTATTAGTTAACGAACTAGAATAGGTTATTGGGCCCGAAAACAAAGTGATACAAAGAATTACCAAACAAAAAGCCCAACCAAGCCCACCCCAAAAGGAGGGGCCGGTCCCAAGCTTAAACAAAACGCACCCTTATATTTTTTAAGGTAAATTATGCCTAGTTGATAACTTCCCTATCATATATGGACCTAACACCACTTAATCCACTTCATAAACACGCACACAGATACTTTCAACGGTTAAAAAAAAACCATCAGACTCCTCCTCTCTTCCTTATTGTGTTCGTCGGCAGAAACACACAACCCCCCACTACCATCTTCAAACACTAATCAAATCATGCTCCATTTTTCTTATAAATCACTTCCACAATAAACCCTAATCCCCCTTCATCTATAAAAACCACCATGCATGTGTTTTGAGAAGTATTAATTTTGAAGATCTTTTGAGTTTTTAGGGTTTTAATTGATTGAAGGCTACAAGAATCATAAGGAATAGATTAGAAGTGATTTTATTCAAGGAGTGGAGTAGAAAAAGATAGGGTTTGATTGGTTTTGTTGTTGGTGGCCACAGCAAGAAGACACAACCCACGCCGGGTGTTCGTGGTTCCACAATCAATTATCAATATCCTTAGTGTTTGTAAGTATTTTTCCTAAACCCACTATGCTGTTGTTTTTGATTTTGTAAAAGTGTATGTTCTGATTTTTGATATTTTATGAACATGCAAGTACTATTTTATGTTTGATATAGTTTAGTTATGTAAAGTGAAGTATAATGGATATGAGATATGTTACATTTATGTATTTTGGCCTTGTGATGTATCAATTGATGATTTGGAAGTGTTGTGATTAAGTTAGAGATAGGAAATTGCGGATAGTTTTAGGTCAGTAGTTAAACATGGGTTTTTCTGAAAACTTTTGGCTTAGGGGCTGTGATTAAATGACATGGTTGAATAGTCATAGTCTTAAGCTCCATATGGCGAGTTGGACGGTTTTGTATTGATTCCGAATGAAGGAGTTATGGCCTTTTTACGGAAGAATGTCAAATCTGGAGCGGCTGTTGGAAAACTTGTTTTACTCCATGTTTTTTACAGTGAGTTGAGGTTTTAAAACATGTTTAAATACTAGACATTATAAGCTTTAATTTCTCTTTGGAATCAACTTAAAAGCTATTGTAGATTCGGATTTATGGCCGTTTCCGTAAGTGTTACATTTTCAGTAAACTTCCTGGGCAGAGTTATGTTGAGTAAAAAGTCATTTCCTATTAATTGGTAAACAATTAGAGGGTTAGGCCTAACATTCTGGAAAATAGACTTAAGGGCCTTTCCAGGGGTGAAAACCTCATGTTCATAGCTATTACGGATTAGGAGATATAGTGTCATCAAGTCAGGTCAAAATCAGAAACTGAGTTTTTACGTCCTTTCTTAATTTATAAAAAGTGTACAAACGTGTTGATGAAACGAGAGTTAACTCGTGAAACTTTGTGGATATTTAATGGGTCATAATCTCAGGTTGTACCTCAAATTAGGGATGGAAACACTTAGGCTAAGTGGTTATGCAATGCCGCACATATCTTGAAATATATCTTATAACCGTATAACTATTTTTAACGTATTGATTATCTTATTTATACTAAGTCGCGTCTCGCCTTATAGGTCGCGGCTAAGTCGTTGGAGCCCCTTCTCTTCGTTGATTTCTCACTCGGTCTTCTACATACGGTGAGTTCATAGCCTCGCATTTAAATCTTTTTATGTTTTAAAAACCCGCGAGGGAGATACATGCTTGTTTTAGAAAATCGAACACAGGTGATTTTATTATGTGAACGTTGCTATGAGTGTTATGTTGTGGCCCTTCCTTCATGGACCATTAATTGCCGATAAATGGTAAACGCTGATGCAATAATAATAGATCTATTTTGGCCTAACGACCTGTCTGGCGTGTGTTCTTTGCGAGGGCATACGGAGACATATTGTATTTAGTATTGGGAGTGTGTAACACTATCACTCCGGGTTGGGCACATGGTTAAGGTTCGGTTCGTGGCTCTAGCGTCGTTGCGATTGTTCTATGAACTAAATGTTTTGCTATGCTTGTGTTCAAAATGATTGTTTATAAACTCTATGGATTCACTCAACATTTTTGTTGACGTTTTAGCATGTTTATCTCAGGTATATGCTTGCTTACTTGGATGGGATGGAATGCGGATATCGAAGGACGTGGACTTGGTGAACTTTGTACATTCGATAAAATGTTTTAAAAGAAACTTAGTCATGTTGTGGCTTATTTAGAAACGAGTTTTCATAAAATTTATTGAGACCTTGTAACTCTGATCTTTTTAATAAAAATTGAATGTAATCTTTGTTGGTAAATATTTCTTTTAAAGTCGTTTAGCGTGACTCGTGAGCTTGTATTATGAAGTATCACCCCAATGTTGTATTCCGCTGCGTTGCAAATTTGAGGGTGTTAAAGTGCCTCAAATCGGCTTATGGGTCGGTTCTTGTAAACAAGTCTCCAACTAAAGAATTTAAAATTGAAAAAGGTCTCCGTCAAGGTGACCCTCTTTCTCCGTTCCTTTTCATCATTGCGGTTGAAGCTCTTCATGTTTCTCTTCAAGAGGCGAAGTCTAGAAACTTATTCGAAGGTATTAAAAAGAGGGGACTTTGTTGGAGTTGAGTATCTCCCACCAACAATTTGAGGATGAAGCTCTCAATTAAGAAGTGGTCCATTGAAAATGCTAGCAACCTTTGTCATATTTTGCGTTGCTTTAACTTGGCTTCCGGACTAAAAGTTAACTTCTTCAAAAGTAAGCTCTTTGGGGTTGGCATTGATAGTACCGAAACACATAACTTAGCTTCTGTTCTTAATTTTCAACCTTCCACCCTCCCTTGTTCATATCTTGGTCTTCCCATTGGCGCCAATATGAATAAAGCTATTAATTGGAAACCTATCATTGACAAATTCCATAAGAGACTCACTTCTTGGAAAGCTAGAACACTCTCTTATGGAGGTAGGCTTACTCTTTTGAAATCGGTTCTTGGAGCTCTTGGTACTTACTTTTTTTCCATTTACAAAGCTCCCAAGTGTGTTGTAAACCATCTTGAGAAAGTAAGACGTAATTTCTTTTGGGGAGGTTCCTTGGATAACAACAAAATTCCTTGGATTGCTTGGAAAAAAGTGTGCTCTCCAAAATCATGTGGAGGGCTTGGAGTTGGTTCTCTTAGTGCTTTGAATCTTGCCATGATGTCCAAGTGGTGGTGGCGGTTTCACTTAGAAAAGAACTCCCTTTGGAGACGTGTTATCACTTCAATTCATGGTCCTCTTGGGGAATTAAATGTTGAGAATCCTACTGTTATTCGGTCATGCCTCAATCCTTGGTTTTTGATTATTTCCTTAAACAAATATCTTCCTCAACCACAAGTGAATCTTAATAAAAATTTCTGCAAAAAAATTGGGGATGGATGTTCTACTTACTTCTGGTCAGAAAACTGGATTGGTGGGAGTCCTCTTAAGCTTTTGTACCCTCGTTTGTATCTACTAGAAACGAGTCCATCTTGTAAAGTGATGGAAAGATGCAACAATGCCAATGGGCCGAAAACAAGATCTTGGGCCTGGAGAAGGCCTATCAGCGGTGGGCTAGAAGCAACACAATTTAATGATCTGCTAGTTTTACTCGAGGGTTTCGATGTTGTAGACAAACCAGATACTTGGGAATGTAATTTAAATCCCACCAAAGTATTCACTGTATTAGCTCTTCGTAGAAACATTGAATCCTACACTCTCTTGTCAACTGAAGATAACATTCGTTGGAATCGTTCTCTCCCTATAAAGGTAAACATTCATACATGGCGCCTTTCTCTGGATCGTTTACCTACCAGGTATAATCTTGATGCTTGTGGAATTGATGTTCACTCTACTCGTTGTGCAATTTGTGACATGGATATTTAAACTACCCATCACTTATTTGTTGATTGCACGTTGGCTGCCAAACTTTGGGACTTGATTGCAGTTTGGTGGGGATTTAGTGATGCTCCTAAATCTATACATTACCTTCTCAAGTGGGCTGATACGGTTAACTTAAATTCCTCATCAAAAAATTGTTTTGATGTGGTAGTACAAACTACGGCTTGGATTATTTGGAGATATAGGAACCGGGTTTGTTTTGAACAAAAACCACCTCGAAAAGATACTCTCCTGGACGAAATTAAGGTCTTTTCACACCATTGGATTGTAAATAGGAATAGATCTTTAACGCCTAAATGGTCTGTTTGGATTTATGATCCAATATCTTCTTGTAACAATATATTGTAATCGCCTTTTTTCTAGCTTCTTGCTATTTTAATAAAATTGCCGTTAAAAAAAAGAAGAAAAGTATATTCAATTTCAAATGTTATCCTACATTCTCACTAATGTACTTGCATGAAAGTACCGTCTGTCGACAACATTACCGACATTCTCACTAAACCTCTTAAACGTGAATCGTTTAACTATCTACGTCTTGGTTTAGGAATGATGGAACACATTCCATAAATCATATTGAGTACGCATCTCTTTCTTCTGTCTTAATTCTAGTCCGTGTTCCATTCTGTGTCGTGACAACTTAAATACTTCATCCGAAGTACTTTAAACATGTTTAAGTTGCGAAATGCAAATTGAATTGTCACTCCTAGTCAAATTTGTGTCAAAAACAAAGTCAAAAATCAATGCCTGAGGGCGGCCCCCATATAGACAGCCCCCCATTATATTGGGGACCGCCAGGAGATATGGGACCGCGTCAGAACAGAAGTGAATATGTACACCTTAAACAAAATTTTTCAAAACACAAAAACAAACACCCCCCCTAACCCTGTAGGTTGACAACACCAACCCCAAATCCACCAAAACTTCAAATCAACCATTAAAACTAAATTCAAGATCAAATAACCCAATAATCATCCCTAAACAATCTCTAAAGAATCATCCAATTGTAAGTCTTTCAACTATTTCTTTCATTTAGTCTAAGGGTTCATGATGAACACCAAAAATTAAAATTAGTATTTTTCATTTTTTCTTTCGAATTGTTCAATTAAACCACTTAGGATACAAATGTATAACTAATATGCATCCCGTAGATAAAGGATTTGCATACATTGAATGGTTTTTGTCAAAAAATTATTTTGAACCACAAATCCAATTTCATTTTGCAAAAACATTCACGTAAGAACACAATAAATTGTTGTTTTTTTGCATTGTTAATACAATCAAAACGTTTTAAACACATATCATAATGATCACATGAACAAATTTCGAGATTACATAATTCATATGTATTTTTTCAAATTGTTTGGATGAGCAAAATCAAACTTAGGAGCGTTTGGGTTAACTCTTAGGATTTTATATTTAGGTCGAGTTAATCAATACTCCACATTTGTTGCATATAGGCACACACTAGGCACAAACTCAAAACATGAAAATAAGTATAAGTGATTAATATATGATCTTGTTAAATTTACCTTAGGTGACAATGCCTCGAAAATCATCTGAAGACTACAAAAATACTAGAGACTATATCCCTATAATTTCACATCAATTTCGTACTCCAATAAGAGAAAAACTACGAAACCTTGAACAACGTTGTATTCACGAGGGTCAGGTGGTTTTTGATAACTTTACGGATCTAAACTATGTTCGGTTATTGTTTGAGTTTATCGAGTTTGAATGTCTTCTTGAAATCAATGAACAAGTGTGTCCTCGCTTTATTATTGAGTTTTATAGTCAGTATCTGTTGAGTTATTCTGACAAAGTGAAATGTTTGTCGAATTTGTCATTCAAAATCAACTCTTTTCTTACTCTCTTGAGAATTTTGCTCAAATTCTTGGCGTTCCCTGTGAAGGAGTGTGTGTCTTTTCCGATAGATGGAGAGTTGATAAGTTGATATATATTATTCCTATGGATGATCCATATCAAACCAACCTTCCTCCCGTTGAGGACATCATCTCATCTATCCGAGTCGATCGTGATGGACAAGTCTGTCGCATCCGTCATGAGGAAGAGATTGATGTTCTTGAATATCAAGTTCTAACTCGTGAAATTGAACCATCTTTGAAACCTTTGGAAGAAATTATTCGGGAAAATGTCTTCTGTCTGGGGGGTAATCGGGATCATGTTCCCACATGTCTTTGTTTTATGCTTTATTGTGCTATACACTCCAAAAAATTCAATCTTGCCTACTACATGGGAAACAATTAGTGGGTAATCAAAGCCAAGTATGTTACTTTACCCTATGGGATGTACTAACACGCCTGTGTTACGATTCAGCATAATGAAAATCCTGTGTTAAACAACGAGTCCTATGTCTTGTACGATCATGTCATGACTCATCTTGCCGCTCAACTAGAGCGAAAACCGAGAAGAGATCGTAGCATGAGAAGAGGTCGTCATTCCACTTCTTTCTCTTCTGCCTTCGATCAACCATCCTCATCTCATCTCAACGATGATGATGACTATGGGAATGATGAAGGGACCTCGCGTGCAAGCACTCCTTCCCTTATTTGTTATGTAAATTCCTTAACCAATCAACTTCCTCAATTCTTTCAAAATCCACCTAACATTAAACCTCACCTTGAACCATTTTACACCCGCCAAACCGAAATCATCAACCGTCAAGTCCAATTACGAGATGAGAACCGTGGTGGAGTAAGGTCATCGATAGATCCTCAAAAGTTGTGGAGGACATAAAGAAGTGAATAGAGGGAATTCTTTAAGACATTATTAATCAATATATATTACTTACTAAATATCTATGCTTTAGACAATTTGAACTTATGCTACTGGTAGATGCATGGCACGGCAATATTGCTTGCCTATGAGGAATCGTTCAATTTCATCATCCTAAATCCTTGTTTGAAATATTTCTTGATACACTCTAGTCATTTTTATGACACTATGCATGTCTATGAATATGTCGCTTGCCTATATACATGCTCCTTTGATTTAGCTTAGGATACTTGGTTTTGATAGATGATTCATAATGAATTTGGCTTGATTAAATTTTTAGAATATTTAATCCTAAGAATTTTAGAAATTTTTGGAAAAATATTTCCACTCTCCAGAAAACGGCCCCCTTAAACACTGGGCGGCCCCCTTATATATAAGGGACCGCAGTGTAATTAAGGGACCGCCACCAGGGTCACGGATTTCTACTATGACTCTCTAAATTTCTGTGCAAGTTGACCACTATCCCATCTAGGCTTACTGATTCTCATTTATTTGATAAACCCAAAAAAAAAAATTTTGGAAATCCTAATACCAAACCCCATGCGTATACTACTTCAACCTATCTCTTCCACTTTAAATTATGAACAATTTTCATCACCTCATTCATCTTCTTCACTTCACTCTACCATGAATTCTACCAATGCCTCCTCATCCAATCCTTTTAAGAAAATCAAACTCACCATAATCCATCCTAGACAATTATGTCACACCCCTCCAAGGCAGAAACACGAGGCGTAACGTCATGGATATCATCACAACACAATGGTGTCAACAATAGAGAAACACTAAATGCACAGACAAAGTAATTACAGACCCTAATGTGTCATAGACAAATACCGAAAAACCAAAAAGAACGATATATTGTATTAATGAAAGAGGGTCTCACCAATACAAGAACAATATCTCACGATCCTAATAGAATCAAATAACATTCAACAAAATCCATGCAATAAACATAAACAAACTCAGGAGCAAACTCCAATGCAATCCTAACAGTCGCTCTAGCCACTTCTCTTAACCTTAATATTCTCATGAAGCTCACCTAAAAATGATGCTTAAAAACATCAACACAACGGTTGGTGAGAGTCATGGGTTTAAGACACACATTATAAACCTTTCAAACCAATTACTGTGATTATCAAAATAATATAGGACAATTATGCAACATATGAACTTATGCTAACATGCAAACCAAATCACCATATCAAACCAACCATACATATACTAGGTAGGTGTACCCCTCCGATCCCACATACGTCACTTACGTACCTAAAAGTCTACCAGCTGAAGCTTATATTTAGGCCTAGACCCATACCAATTCACTGAGTTGATCAATCTGAAATTAACGATCTGTGAGAAACACCCCACTATTACTTGATCCTCAACACAACCACAAGACATGCAACAACAGCCATAGACAGTCACATAATGTCCACACGCATCAAAACACATAATTACAGCAATTCAAACAATTCCAAAACACTTTTAACATCATTTCCATCCCAAATTAAAACATTAAAAAAAGAATTATAGAAACTCCACCTGATGCTTAAGCTTCCCAAAAGAAATCCAACAAAAGCTTCACAAACACTTCACGATAATCTAAACAATTACACCACAATAAGCTACCATCATTAGCATTCAACCCAATATGATGTAACCTCAACTATGATGGATATCTAAGCTATCTACATAGTTCTATACTTGATTTTAACCAGTTTTTCTAACTCATACATATTGCCCATTATACTTCAATGCTACACTTTAATTTTTCTAGTTTTGAGCAAATTTTATACTCACTTACAGTCCTAAATGTACCTTTTTAAAAACAATTATATAATTCAAACCAAAATCACATGCAAACATATATGTCCTATGAACATCTTATAGCTCTCCCAAAGCCATTACCCAATAATCTAAAGTGTCCAGAATTCACGTCCAGAATCCTGACACCCTAAAAAGTATACCTAGATAGCCCACTTTAAGACCCCATATATATGACTAGAAAAAATTTAGGGGTCAGGCAAAATATATAACTAACTTCCACGTGATTTAAAGCCTCTAACTAGTTGTCTAAGTATTTTTAGAAAAATCAAAACCACAACTAAAATTCGTCACAGTTTCACACACTGATTTTGTAAGGACCTTTTGACCTACTTCCCGACCATAAAAACTCACGAGACCAACTTTAATGGAAATTAGACTCTCTGAGGTTATCTCCAGTATGTTGTAAATTGTTTATTTGATCATTTATGAATGGGTTATGCTTGTTACAAAACTGCCTAAAATTATGCAGTGAATTAAACAACTAATTCGGGCGATCTAGACCCTAACGCATGATCAAATCTTGTAACCAATTAAACTAATGATCAAACAATTATTATAGCATTATAAACTTCTAGAAAAATCAAAGCCCTAATTTATAAACCCTAATCCATCAAGTTTAAATTACATTAATTGAAAATTAAACTAGAATTAAACAAAGATTAGAAAATACCTTAAAAGAAAACCCTAACTTTTTTTTTCTTCTCCTTGGTTCGGTCGACAATAATAGGGGAGGGGGTTTGGGATTTGTTTTGTATTTATAGGCTACCTAGAAATATTCTAGATTAACTCTAATTAGGAATTGGATAACAATTAGGATTACATTTATTTTCTTTTTTTTTTCTTTATTATTTAAAGCCGATTAAGGTTTCTTTTACTTTTTTTATTTTTTTTATTATTATTAATTATATAATTACTTGTATTTCCTTAAATTTTTATAAAAACCTTAACTAATTTGACTATACCTTTTTACATAAACGAAATTCACTAGACTTTCAAAAATAACTTTTTACTTTTTCATTTTCAACCTAACTTTCCTAAAATAAAACTTTTACATTTTTCTTAACTTACCACTTAAAATCTAAACCTATCTTAGATTACTAACACAAATACGTACACTATAAAACTTACAACATTTTAACACAGAAACGCTCAAATCTGCAAATAATGATTTCCTTGATCACTCCAAAAAGTGAACGAAATGAACTCAAACAATTTCACCCCATTCCAATCTCATTGAGATGATCACACTCAATAGATTGATTACCAATACCTCATAAACACATATAAACACACATAAACACATAAAATCACATAAATCATACATTACAACAGGCACCTAAGTCAACACTAGACGGTTTTGACTAACCTGCCAACCCATTTTGTTACAGTATCCCCTCTTTTAGAAAATCTTGTCCCGAGATTTAACTAGCTGATTCATCAGCTCGATCAACAAACAACTAAGGGTTCTTAGACTTCATATAATACTTGCCTTCCCAAGTAAAGTCAGGACCACGCTTAGAATTCCAACAAACCTTTACTAACGTTGCTTTAAACTCTTAACTTCACGATCCATTATCTCCACAGGTTCCTCAACAAAACAAAGAGTTTTGTCAACCTTTATCTCACCTAATGGCACATGCAAACTAGCATCCGCCAAACATTTCTTCAAATTTGACACATGAAACGTGTCATGTTCCTCACTCAATTCCTTATGCAATCTCAATCGATAAGCTACATGACCGATCCTTTCAAGAATCTCAAATTCCCTACATATCTCGGTGCTACTATTCCTTTTCCCAAAATGAATTACACCTTCCAAGTGATACTTCAACATCACTTGATCTCCTAATTCAAATTCAATGTTTTGCGTCTATTATCAGCAGAGCTCTTTTGACGATCCCTTGCCGCTTTGAGCTTTTCCTTTATCAACACCACCTTATCAGTCGTTTCTTGTACCAATTCAGGTCCAATCAAACTACTTTCTCCAATCTCAGCCCATAAAATAGGCGACCTACACTTCCTTCCATACAAGGCTTCAAACGGAGCACATCTTATACTCGAATGATAGCTATTATTATAAGAAAACTCAGCCAATGGTAGATGAACATCCCAGCTACCACCAAAATCAATTACACACGCCCTCAACATATCCTCTAATGTCTGAATCATACGCTCACTTTGTCCCAAGCCGTTGTTGGATGATAATCGTACTCATATCCAACCTCGTCCCAAAAAGCTTTTATTACAGCAGCCAGCAAGCGACGTAAATCATTCCATCTCAATCTGAAATAATTGACACAGTAACTCCATGTCGCGCAACTGTTTCATCGATGTATGATCTTTGGCCAATTTCTCAGATACTATATCTTCTCTATAGCCAGAAATAAGCCGACTTATCAGATCCTATCGACTTATAAACCCAAATCGAGATGCCCACTTTTTAACCTAGGCACTAGTGATAAAATCCATAGATCTTATCCCACTTCATTCAGGTATCCTCAGGTTGTTGCAGTAAGCCCGCGAAGGCCTTTGATTCTCAGACCTTTACCTTTTGAACATGTCAAACACTTACTAACATAATACAATATTCTCTTCATCTCGGCCACCAATACGTATCTCGAAAGATCATAGTACATCTTACACTCCTGAATCACAGAGTAACTTAGACTTGTGATCTTCGTCTTGAACATTGTTCTCACGTCTCCTATTAATGAACCATGTACGATCCATGAAATACAACACTCGCCCTTCTTTCTTTTCCATCTGCTGAATCTGGCATCATGTAGGTTTTCCGCATAAGTACAATTCTCTGCTTAAGTCCTCACTTTGGGCTGCTTGTATCGTTTCTCTTATTCCAACCTGGATAGTCACTGCCATGGCCCTTACACGTCTAGGTTTTAACCGCTTCTTCCTACTTAATGCATCAGCCACAACATTCGCCTTACCAGGATGGTAACAAATCTCGCACTCATAATCACTAAACAACTCAATCCATCTCTCTAACGCATATACAGCTTCTTTACTGATCGAAAATGTGGTTAAGACGTTTTGTGATCCGTATAGATAACACTCTTAGTACCATACAAATAATGTCTCCAAGTCTTAAGAGCAAACACAACAGCTCCTAATTCTAAATCATGCATTGTATAGTTCTTCTCATGGGTTTTCAACTGCCTCGATGCATAAGCAATCACTTTACCCCTTTGCATGAGTACACAACCTAATCCTTGGTTTGATGCATCACAATAACCCCACAAAAATCCTTCCACTCCAACAAGTAGCGTAATATTGGTGCATCACACAAGTTAATTCTTTAAAGTTATGAAAAGCTCTTCGTGCTCCACACCCACATATACCTCTGATTCTCTGGATTAAACGAGGTAAAAGGTTAGCAATTTTTTTTATTTGGAAAAGTTTGCAATAAACCATCACTTAATAACCTGTTTAATCCTAAAAATGATCGAATCTCAGAAGCTTCGTAGGGGTCTTTCCAATTCTATCGCTTCTATTTTGCTGGATCCAAATGTAGACCAACTGATTGACAACATGACCAAGAAAGTGCACCTCTTGCAACCAGTACTCACACTTGGAGAACTTGGCATACAGCTTCTCCTTCCTTAATAATTCCACACCAACCAAATGAACTTCATGCCTCCTTCATCTTCAATGTAGATCAAGATGTCTCGCTGAACACAAATAACGAACTATCAAGTACGGTTTACAAACTCTATTCATCAGATCCATAAAGACTACAGGTGCATTGGTTAGCCCAAAAGGCATAACCGTAAACTCAAAATGTTCGTATCTCATTCGAAACGCCGTCTTAGGTATGTCGTCTTCATGCACGCGTAGTTGGTGATAACCTGACCGAAGGTCTATCTTGGAGAAATAACGCGATCCTTGTAGTTGGTCAAATAAATCATCAATCCTCGGAAGAGGATAACGATTCTTAATCGTCAACTTATTCAGCTCTCTATAATCGATACACATACGTAGCGAACCATCCTTCTTCTTGACAAATAACACTGGCGCTCCCCATGGAGAATGACTAGGTCGTATGAAACCCATGTCTTGCAACTCTTGTCAGCTGCCCAACAATTCTTGCATCTCAAAGGCGCTAAAGGGGATATGGAGACTTCGCAATTGGCGTCGCTCCAGGAACTAGATCTATGTGAAACTCCACTTGTCGTTGCAGAGGCAATCCTGACAAGTCTTCTAGAAACACATCTTCAAACTCACGTACCACAGATATATCACTCAACTTCGGTTCATCCTCCTTTGTACTCTTCAATGCTTTTGTGATTCCTACGGTCTGTTCTCCGTGTACCCTAAGGATCCTACCATCCTCCACTGGTATTTCTACTACCTTCTCATGATATACTATCACAGCCTTATGTTGGGATAACCAATCCATTCCCACAATCACATCAAAACTTCTTAATAACTATATACATACATGCAACGCATCAACAATAATCCATGTAATCATACTTGCAAGTCCCCCTGTGTTGTGGCGTATGTATAATTATGTTGGCCACCATAATTATAGATGCCCCATTTTACAGTTGTACTCCCTCCTATGAAGACACTTCATAAAATAAACACACCATATAGCACCTTAAAAAAATGAAACCAGCAAATAACACAAGGAATAATCCTAATAATCACTTTTATTATTAATACTCAGAATCCAAACATCGAAAATAACATTCCTAACATGGCTCCAAACGTCAAAAGAAAGAAAAAAAACAAGCTAAAACATATCAATCACTTAGAACAAGTGGGCAGTTACAGACGCGCGTCATGAATCAGCTTTAGTTGTCTTTCTCACACCATTTTTACTACTTGCGGTGGACTCAAGGTCCAAGTCCTGATCATCCACGTCTTGGCGAGGCAAACCACTAGGTTTGCAGCCATGGCGGATGTATCCGCTTTTTTCGAGCTAAACCTATTTAAGCCTCATAGGCACTATCCAATTGACATAATAAATATAAAAGTTCATTAGGCGATCGACACGACGTCGATTTTATTGGCCCATTTTTTTGTTGCTTTTATCGGCATGCCGTATGTGTGCCTTTCAACTTTGTTCTGCAATTAAGAAACAAACATATAACCGGCATGGCTGCAACCACAATCTAATGAAAGTTGGTTTCCGCGGCAGCATAACATAGTCAGAGGATCATCATAGCCAGGTAAAGACGGATGTGGTTGCAGCCATGCCATATGCGTGCCTTTCAACTTTGTAGAAAGTGGAAGGATGACAGAGAGCAAGAACTGATCGCCTTAGCAACCTCCACATACACACACCGGTCATGGGTTAAAGCAAGGCAGGTTTATTACGTCTTTGTTAAAATGTCATATTGATACGTGGAAAAAGGGTATGTGTAATAGGCAATGACGATAGTTTTGTGTTTACTATGTGTGGTCAATTGAGACCCGTATCTTGGTTAGGTAATCACACTAACAGTGCGATTATAGCCACGGCGGGTGTGTGGTCCCGCTACTGTATTTGTAAACATGAGCCTCATATGTTAATATTATACATACCCTTATTCACGGATGACTACCAAAATCCCTTTATGGAATTCATGGTCAATTTGTTTTTGCAACTTGCGTTGCCATTTCACAAAAAGATATGATGTAACACCCCCATTTTGATAATATAGCAGCAGAAGCTAATCTGGGGTATTACTTCATGAATCACAGGCACAATCATAGAAAATAACTCAAAAGAGACATTTTTTTAAAAGATACGTTATCATTCATTAAAATCAGAGTTTTACAAAGGCAGGTCCTAAAATCTAGAATCATAAAATGTGAATGATAACAAGTTTTAGCCATCTTCAAGTCCATGCCACTCCATGCCATAAACTTGTTCAATTAAAACCACTAGGATACAATGTATAACTAATATGCTTCCCGTAGATATAGGATTTGCATACATTGATAAGGTTTGTCGAAAAATTATTTTTGAACCAAAACCCCAATTTCATTTTGCAAAATCACTCACGTTAGGAACACAATAAAATTGTTGTTTTGCATTGTTAATACAATCTAAAAACGCTTTTAAACACATGCATAATGATCTCATGAACAAATTTCGAGATACATAATTCATATGTATTTTTCGACTTGTTTGGATGAGCAAAATCAAACTTAGGAGCGTTTGGGTTAACTTTTAGGATTTTATATTTAGGTCAAGTTAACCGTTACTCCACATTTGTTGCATATAGGCACACACTAGGCACAAACTCAAAACATAAAATAAGTATAAGTGATTAACACATGATCTTGTTAAATTCACTTTAGGTGACAATGCCTCGTGCTACCGCTCTAGATCATCAAAAGACAAGAAACTACATACCCTCAATATCAAATGACTTTAATCAAATAACAATACGAAACACAATGGCAAATCTTGAAAAATGATATTTTCATGAGGGAAGGGTCGTTAGTCCCAATTTCGAAAACATGAGTCATATTCGTGCTAAGTTTAGGTCAATCAACTTCGATTGTTTGTTGGACATCAACGAACAAATTGTACCTCGTTTTGTTCTTGAGTTTTATTGTCAACTCACCTTCACCAATAATTCTAATGGTCAATTCGTTGTCAATTTTGTCATTCAAAACAAGCCATTCTCCCTCACTCTTGAGGAATTTGGTCAAATCCTAAAAATTCCATTCAAAGGTCAAGCCTCCATCACCGAAATGTGGTCACTTGATCATTTATCGGTAAGTGTTCCGACTAAAGGTCTTTATAAAACCAAACCTCCAACTCCAAGAGTCATTAAGTCTCACATTCAAATTCCACGACAAGGACAAGAAACCCGTACCAAAAATAAAGAAACCATTGTCGTTGGTGAAAATGAAATTTTAACCCGAGAGATTCGAACACATATGAAACCTTGGGTTGAGATCATTCGTGAAAATGTCTTTTGTCAAGGAGGTCATAAGGATCATGTCTCCGCGTGTCTTTGTCACATGCTTTATTGCATTGAGACATCCACTCCATATAACCTAGCATTTTTCATTCTCAAAAGAATGGAAAAGACTCGATTCAAACCTAAGGAACTTTTACCTTATGGTATGCTTTTGACTAGGTTATTCAAACACGTTGTGTCAGTTTCTCCCGAGCTAGCTTTTGATCATTATCTCTCATATGATCGAGTCATGTATCCGCTCGCTCCTCACTATGAGCGAAAGCCACGAGCGGATCGTGGCAAGAAAAGACCACGTGAGTCAAATGCTAGTTCCTCCTCCAACACTCAAAATCCACCTTCCTCATCTCTCCAAATCGATGACATTGTCGAAGATAATGATAATGAGTCATCTCATTCCAATCCTTCCTCTCCGTCTCAAAATGTCTCTTCCTCGTCACACAATGTCTCTGGAGTCAATCAAAACCCTCCTCATGAAAATTATGATTTAAACAACCTCTTATCCGAAACCATAATTCTTCAAACCCAACAACGAGATGCACACCGGGATGAGTTAAGGTCAATTGGACAAACCATGAAGAACATGATGAGGAGAATAAGGAAGTGAAGATGTTGGCACAATGTTTAAGTGACTATTATTACTATTATTTGCTATTATATTATCTTTCTTTTATTAGAACTAAAACAATACATGATAACTTGCGTATGTTGGGATAGATTTTAGAATATTTTTTATCATCCCATAAATGCTTTGCTAGTTGAAAATTTATGTTCTTATGTGAATCATCTTGAAGCTTATTACCTCTACATGCTTAGGATAAATGATTGATGAAATGTTGCTTAAGATTTAGTTGATTTTTGGCTGATAAAGGTGTGATATTTCTGAAAATGAAAAACTGGAAAAACTCTGCTCCCTCCAGAAAACGGCCCCCTTATATATCAGGCGGCCCCCTTACATATAAGGGACCGCCCAACAATAAGGGACCGCCGTCAGGAGGGAAACAACATTTTGAAAAATTTCTCTTTTTCTGTAATTTTGACCACCCTACTCTTAGACATTGCTGGAATTTCCCTCTTTGAACACACACTTTCTTCAACCTTCATCTCCAACACCATGCTTTGCCATTCTCTCTTCATACTTTCATTATTTAAATTTCCATCTCCTCTCATTTTTCTCATCATCACAATCTTCCTCATACTATCTTCCTCCACATAAATGTCTTACTCAAATCATCATCCTAACCTTACTAGAAAACCAAGGATGTTGGTTCGTCAAGTTTGAAAGCGAAAGACATCTTTACCAAAATCATCACCCACTCGCCATAATAACTCAACACCACCACCTTCACGAAACACCACTTACTCTATTTCACCACCTATGAACTACCCACAAAGAGATCAAATCATCCACCAACTCTACATCGTCTCCTCACTCATTTATTCCCAAACATCCACACCATCCTCTCCACCTTATCCAATGGTTCAACCTTCTACTAATGCTCAAGTAGGTTGTCATGCTAGTTTTTGTCATTGTTGTCGGTACATCACCAACCACTTGCACTCATTGAGGAATGAAATTAATTTCATTCAATTCCTCATCACCCGTCTCATACCCCAATCACAAGTCCATCACCAAAACGAGTCACCATCTTCTTCGTTCACACTCTTTAATTAATCACACTCTTGTGATTAATTTGCTTTAATAAAAGTCTCCTATCTTTTGAATATCACATCCTTTGAAGTCAAGAATCAACTACTAGTCTATCTTCATTAGATGCTATAATATGTTATGTCTTTATTGTCATTATCTTATGCTTGTATTCTCATATATATATATAGTCCTTGTGACCATATATGACTTATCTATGAATTTCAATGAACTTTATTTATGCTTCAAAATGTGTGGATTGAATCTTTAAGATATTTGTCATGCTATACTTGCTTGTACTTGTACCTCTAATCTTGTTTTGTAGCAAACAAATTATCATAAGATCGATACATTGGTACCCCGAACAAGGGGGAACTTGCATCAAGGGGGAGTCTTGTATCGTCGATTTCTTTCTCTCTACTCAACTCGACGATCAACCTTTTTGGATTCGACAAAAAGGGGGAGAAGTAGAATTAAACTCATTAATAATTTATAAACCTTCAAATTTTATACTAAATGAGTTTATATTTTGTCATCATCAAAAAGGGGGAGATTGTTAATACAAATAATGTCCAAAAACGTTATTTATATTTTTCGACCTCTCAATGTTTTGATAATAACAAAATGTGAAAACGTTTACGATAAAATTAAACGTTTATAAATTACTAATCATAAAATTCTATTTCTAGGATTAATCACTTAAGGTATGGATAAACAAATCATTAAACATGATTAGTGATCAAGAAAATAATTTTTCTTAAATCTTATACTTCCACAAAAATGTTTTTATAAAAATATAAAAACAAATTATTTATTCATTAAAAGAAATGTTTTATTAAAAACATAAAATTTGAATTTCAAATTTTCCCCCCAAAATGGAAGGTTCCATAACAGATACAACCTTCACCACAAAAGGACAAAAAATGGAGCGGAGTCTAGCGGCGGCCCCCTTATATATAAGGGACCGCCGGGACCGCCGCCAGCAACGGTCATTTTTTGTCCCCTATAAATACTGGGCCACCCCATTTCAAAAACAGACTTCCTCTTGCCAAAAATTCTATCAGATCTAGTTTTCTCTCTTTTTCCTTTCTTTCTAAAACACATATCTTGATCACTAACATTCCTTGATTTTGTTTCAAGTGATTAATTCTTTCTTCCTCCCTTCTTCACCTTCTAATCAAGTGCAAGAGAAGAACAATCGTATTCTTCTACATACGAATTGTTATCAAGTGATCTCTCTCTCTTTTCTTCTTCAAGATCACAAACATTCATTACATTTGTTTTGTGTCGTTGTATAAATTGGATCGCGTGTAGATCCAAGTGTGTATATTGTATATTGGTGTGATTTGGATTGTGTGTCAATCCAAGAGTGTATATCTTGTGAGTGTGTGAAGACTTAGTGAAGTCTTAGATTGGTTCTAGCTAAGATTAGGACTCGACATCTAGCTTAGTGTCGGAAAAGTAAGTAAGCGACGTGTAAACGGTTTTCTCCGCCTAAAGGGAGCTTGTTGACATAGTGAAATCTCGAGTGGAGTACTCGGGGAGTGGAGTAGGAACGAAGAGGTGCTTCATTGCCGAACCACTATAAATCTCGGTGTCTTGGTTTGATCGTTTCTTTCCTTACCTCTTTACTTATTACTTGCATTGTTAGATAGTTTTGCTGTGATTCATATTGTTGGTTGATTGACATACAACTCGAATCAAACTATTTCATAAGCAAACTTTTAAAACGCTAATTAATCGGTAAAACTATTCAACCCTCCCTCTAGTTTCTACAGCCCGAAAGTTATATAGTTTCTAAAATTACAATATATACCCTTATGCATGAAATGTTTTGTGTTTTTAGTCCAAATTCCATAATCTTTGTATTTTTGATCTCAAAATCAATTTGAAGCTTATAGCTTATTACTATAAGCTAAAATAAGTAAGTTTTACAAGCTTGTAGCTTATGAAAAGAGCTTATGAGTTTAAAAATCCAAAATGAGCACGTTTGGTTTAGAAACAATAACCCGATGGGTTAGGGCTTTTAGGATTAGTTTTAATGATTATAAAAGTGATAAGTGAGCTTATAGAAATAGCTTATTACAACAACTTATGGCTTATAGCTTATTAGGTTTACGAAAAGAGCTTTTAGGGTTTTAAGGGTTATTTAGGGCACGATTTGGTTTAGGAAAACCAAACGTGCAGGTTTAGGATTTAAAGGCTTTATTTTATGTGATCAAAAAAGTGCATAAGAGCTTATAAAAGATTTAAAATATATCAAGAGCTTATAGAACAAGTTCATACGACTTACAAGAGCTCGAATGGGTCAAAATGGGTAAGTATGATCCGAAAACTTTTAGAGATGAATCAAGAGCTTCTTTCTTCTTAATCGTGGCTTCTAAATAGCTTATACTTTCTCTTTTTCTCTTCTTTAACTTGATTAGAACATGATTTTAAAGTAGTATGAAGCTTTGTGGTGAGTTTTGAAAGGTACACATGTATGTGTGTATATATAGTGTTTGAAAACTTAGAGACCAAGTTTGTATGGAGTAGTGGCCAAGCTAGGTAAAGTGGTGTCCAAGGGTGTACATAGGATGACTAATAAGAGCTAGGAAGTAGCATAGAGAGGTGTAAGGTTGTGGCGAGGGTTCGGTTAACAAGGTAGGTGACAAGGAGGTTACTTGGAGTGCAAGTTGACTAGTAGCTTACAAGGAGGTGATGGAGGTGCTTAGCAAGGTAGTAGGAATGGTGGTGAATCATGGATAAGGGTGTTAGCTAGGTTAGAACTAGGTTTGAACTAGTTTAGGGTGTAACGGGTTGTTTAAGGTTTTCGGGTTAGGGTTTTGGTTTTTGTCGAGTGTGTAGAGTGAAATGAAGGGAAAGAAATGTTTAAATGTGGTGCATTAGAGTGTTGTAACCCATGCTAGAAAGGTGGTATGAAATGCCTTAGAAAAATGGAGGGAAAATGGGCTTATTTGAATTCTTGCATTATCGACTTGTACTTCGGGCTTTAAAGTGTTGTACATTGGTTTTGGAGGGAAAATATATTTGAATGTTATGCATTGTACACTTGTACACATGCCTTGAAAGCTTGTACATTTATTTTGTATGTAAACATTACATATAGTTAGGGTTTTGTTATAAACGTTAACGTTTAAAATCCGTTTTGATATAACGTTATGAAAAGTACGTTAAATAGATAACGTATGGTAAGAATGGAGTTTAAAACATATTGCTTGACATATTATAACGTTTACTTGCTATAAACGTTGATGGAATTGGCATTGGTAGGTTGCGTGAGCTCGTTTACTTTTGTAATGTAAGTTACGTTACATTATGGATGGAATAAAACAAAAATCTTTCCATGAAAATGGTTGCATCTAATTTAATAGATGGAAATTACACTGATGAAAATTGCATCTAATTTAATAGATGGATAATTACACTGATGAAAATTGCATCTAATTTAATAGATGGATAATTACATAGATGAAAATTGTGGGTTGTTATACAATCGTTTGAAAAAAAGTAGCGAGAACGAGGTTGATTTGATGAAATGGGCTCGGGGGATTTATAGGGACGAGAATAAAAATAACTCGTTTAATCACGAAGATGCTTGAGACATTTTGCGAAAGCACGCAAAATGGGACGCACCCGATCCCGCACCGGTTGATTTAACCGAAGACGAACACGTTCCCCCGGTTAACACCCAAGAGTTATTCGGTCCCGATGCAAGACCTCGTCCTCCCGGTAAAGAACGCCCCGGGAAAAAAACCAAATCCGATACATCGGCGAGCACCGGGGGGAGTAGCTCGTCGTCCCAATTCGGGGAGTTTATGTCACACGAGCTTCGTCTCAAACGGGAAGCCGCCAAAAAGGCGTTCGAGGTGGCGAAAGAGAAAGACCGGACGATAACGCGTTTGGAAGAGTTGAGATTTCTCGCCCTTAGCACGAAGGATTTATCGGACGACGACGCCTATTATATCAACTTGCAAACAGAAGCCATCAAACAAAAATTACGATTGCAAATGCCGCCGCCTTCGAACAACAACGATGACAACAACGACGACGACGACGAAACCGAAGACGACGAGTAGTTTTTTTTAGTTCGAATGTTTTTTTTCCGAATGTTTTTTTTTAATTCCGAATGTAATTTTTTTAGCATTGTAATTTTAATTATTAATGAATGAATTGAATTTAGTTAGTTTTAAAATTGAGGAAAAAAATAGTGGGTCTCAAAAATTGGTGTTAATATGGTGTTATGGTTAGAGGGTTTTTTTTTAGTGTTGGTGTTATGGTGTTAAAGCTGATGTGACAGTGAAATTTTGGTGTTATGGTGTTATGACACCTGGGACTCTAAGAATTGTTGCACAAATGTAAACAAGTGGACGCTTTAGGGTTGTATTATGCATAAAATAAAGTATAGTTATTTCAAATTGAACTTATGTTAGGAAAAAAATCAATAGTTCCTCTTTTACTAGACGAGTACCCGTGCATAGCACTGGAAATTCCTAGCGGCGGATAATTAACGATATTCGATATTGTGGTAAATATTTCGTATAATGTTCAAAATAGAACGTTGAAAAGATCAAAATGTAATTGCAAACCATTGTAACATGCGATAATTCAACTATAACAAAAGTTCTAACATGTATGAAACAACATATAAAAACATTTAGTGAAACTGAAAGTAAAACTTTAAAAAATCAATCTAAATACTAATAAATGACCACCTCTATCTACATAAATTAAAAACCTACCATGTTAAACAACAAATCATCATCATTCTCATTCGATAAAGAAGAGTTAGTAGAAGTAGTATTATCATATTAGGATTCACTCGTAGCCACTGTATCAACCTGCAAGGCTGCAAAGAAACCAACCTATGTATACACAATCTAAAAAATATAACACACTTTCATCATTAGGGTTTTGAGAAAAAGTGGCATACCTTTTTTTAGGATTCAATCGTAGCCACTGTACCAACCTACAAAACAAGAATAAATTAGTATGAAAGCATAGTAGAAGTGGTTTACGATGATACACATAACATGGTATCTAAAACTAAGAACCAAAACGAAAGCATAAAAGTGTGAATGTGATGAAGCTGGATATTGAGAAGAATATGTTTTTAAGGGATACAAATCACATGGCAACTGAAACTGATTTATGAGATGGGTTAATGAATACATATACGGTTGTTTATATAGAATGTGTCAATCGTGTAT
This sequence comes from Tanacetum coccineum, assembly GCA_026074375.1. Taxonomy (NCBI): domain Eukaryota; kingdom Viridiplantae; phylum Streptophyta; class Magnoliopsida; order Asterales; family Asteraceae; genus Tanacetum; species Tanacetum coccineum. The sequence continues at coordinate 143,000 of BQNB010000411.1, read as the reverse complement.
ATTTTTGGTATTAATTGAATAGTTCTAGAATTGTCAAACATTTTGTCATTAGAAAATATTCAAGCATTAGAATTGTCAAACATTCAAGTATTAGTAATTAGTTTACATCATTAGAATAAAGCATTGAATTAGTTTCCAGCATTAGAATAAAACATTGAATTAGGAGTTTAAGTTTTCAACATTATCTAAAATAGTTATGAATTAGTATAGATTCCATCATTAAGGAAAAATCGTCATAATTTCCATCCAACATTTCTTTTAATGGTTTCAACTTTCAACATTCTACGTATTCAAGATTGAGTGAAAAAATGCTCAATAATTATTATGGTATAAATATAATAGTATAGTATGATAATAGGTGTTCGTATGGTATGAGGTTTCACATGTTAAGTTATGCTCACTTGAAATATTGGGCAAGTTTAATTTTATTATTCAGTCACAGATTGTACTGCTACAAAATATAAAAAGATCTTAACTATATATAGAATTTACTCGCATGTAGAAAGTTAAGACTTCTAGGTTTAAAATAATTTACTATTTAATTCTTCTTAAGAAATCATATAATCATTTGCACCTCATAAAATTAAAAGCTATTTGTTTTCCCTATAATAACAAATCGTTATTAAAATGTATCTAGCAAAGAGCTAGAAATAAGAGAAGAGTTGCATAAAGATATCACATGAAGGGATTGGATTCGAGGTTTACTCATATATTACAAATCCTTGAGTGAGATAGAGATTTTATCTCACTCGCTAAGATGTAATCCCTCGAAGGGTTCCGTTATATATTGTTCCAAATGATCGACAAAGTTGTTTGAATTACCACGTCAAAACATAGCTTGGCCAAAGGAGGAAGAGTAGAGTTATCCGACTATAGGACTCAACTACTTGCGAAATGTTTGCAAACTCGTACACAATCAAGCTAGCTTATGCCTACTTGATATACCATGCGAACCCTTTTAACAAACCATCATAACTTGTGACAATCATACATGTGTTTTAGTTCAATATATAAGTTCCATGTTATTCAAATGTATATTTAGGAATGTTGTTTTAATAGAAGCGTTAGACAATGCAACTCGTGTCAATATATAGATGGGAGAAGGTTTACACTTGCATGTGTTGTTAAACTGTATGATCAAAATATATTTTCCAATTTCAGCACTTAGAAATGTGCGGATTTGGGCAATTTAACATAGCATGTTTCCTAATGTGATGAATTAAACATTATTATGTGTCACAACATATATATCAACACTCATTCACAATCTTCCAAACTTCTATGTGTGTCAAAAAATTGTACAGAATGGATAGATTTTCCTTTATTTTTCTAGTGTAAATGATATTTTGTTGCTAATAATAGATCGATCTGCGTATAGCTTATATCAGAAAATCTCCATATTATTTGTTCTTACATTTGATTGAAATCATTAGTGTTTGAGTTTTTCATAAAGATTTCAGGTATGGGTATAGTGATGTTCCTCTTATTGATTTCGATGAATAGCAGATTCTATATGCATATATATAATATTCGTGTTAGAACAAGTTACATCCACGCTCGCAAATTAAATAAAACAAGCCCAATATAGTAGTAATTTAATTCAACATTACAAAGAAATTAAAATGATGAAGATCAAATAGTAATCAAACACTCTCACAATCGAATACAAACACAAACAGCAGAATACATACGCGTGTGGCTAATGATTTAAGCACATTGGAAGTCCTTGGGCACTTTCTTGCTACAAACATTAAGAAGCAAACTGAGAGACAGTGGCACGTTCAGATTGATTCCAAGAACATTAGCCTTGATAGCAGTACAAAGGCAAACGGCAGCCTCGAGATCAACTAGGCCTTCTATGAGGCTGCAGCATGGCTTAACTGGTGGGTCTCCAACGACAACACCAAGTAAAGTGCCAAGCACATTGGCGCATACACCTAGTTTAAGAGCGTCTTTTGGACATGTTGCACCTGATGGCTTTGGTTTCGGGGTAGGAGGGCTAGAACAAGTGGAGCAACCACTAGCTAGTGCAAAGAAGAGAAGGTTGAGAGCTAGAAAGATAACTAGTGGAGTGTTGGTCTTTGAAGCCATTAGCTTGTAATGTGGGTTGTATTAGAAAGATGAGAGGTTTATGATGAGATGCAATTTAGAGGTTGTATTGTGGGGGTTTATATAGGGCAAATATTGAACATTCAAGATGTTTAATACTAAATAATCACGGGGTTTATTAAGTTGATGTGTATTTTTTATTGGATTCAGATGCTTAACGTCAAATATAACATGGGTTGGCAACTTGACATCTTGCTTAGTATGTCTGTACCTAATTTTTGGATCTTTTGGAATCCTTTTAATGAAACGGATCAGACTAATTAAAAATTTTAAGTCAAAACAAGGCTAATTTCTTCGTAAATATGTGTTCGCTTTAGGCCAAGCAAGTATTAAGGAGGTGTATAGATTATGTTAAGTTAACTTTCAGGATTAATATTATTATCGGGTCGTCTTTTTTATGCTACTTAATCAAACGTGTTAATCCTGTTAGATGATAGAATAGATTAGTTGGCCCAAGCCTAGATAACCACCACCGATCACCAGGAAATTCACACAGGTCGAAAGTAGTATCTGCGAAATATGTCTAGATAGTTTAGTAAACATGTTTACGAAAACCGGGCGGATGATTATTGATACGCAAAAGAAGCGAACACT
>BQNB010000411.1:0-140217 GCA_026074375.1 Tanacetum coccineum | reverse complement strand
TAAAAGTGAGTACATACAAGGTAGGCTAAGGCAATTTGGGTGTAACGATTGGTTTAAGGGTTAACAATGCTCTTCATTAATAGTCTGGATTAACCAGAAAATTACAAGAACCGTAAAAAAGGATAGGCTCAAAGGGTTATACTAGGGGTATCCTTCACTAAAAGTGATTGCATGGCAAAGGTGTGGAATAGTTATATGATCGGTGTGACCATCATAACAATTATAGGTTTAAAACATGGGTTAATCCTAGTGCCTCTTATCTAGAAAATCCTAATACTTACTATTCAGTCTCAGAATGCATCACAAAAACAAGTTTTGGAATTTAATATACCATCGGTACACTCATATAACTTAATACCCATACCAATGCTCCAGAAAAGGCGACAAAGACCATACGTACGCATCCATAATGACAGAATAGACACATATGACTGCATTCAAACCTTAACTCAAACAAGCTAAAGGTATAAACTATGTTGGGTATCAAAGATAGATAACCAAATTCCTAAAGATCTAAAGATGAACCTTACATTTTTGAGGTGGAATTCAGAGGGTTTTTGTGCTAGTCATATAAATTCCTATCCATGCGACGCTATTAATACTTAGTTTTCGTCGGTATGTGTCATAAAAAATTTAAATTTTGGTCAAAATTACCTTTTTATGTTATGTTTTGATATATTACCCATCATTAAGGACAAAGCAAATGACAAATGAAGGAATAGTTTCTAAGGCTTATTTCCCCCTACACTTAAGTTGAATATTGCCCTTAATGTTCTATAGAAGTACCGGTAAAAACAAATAAAGGGAAAAGAAAACAAGTAAAAGAAACTAGTACTCCACTGGTTTGCTCAATAATGGAGAAGAAACATGCGATAACTGGTTAAATCGTCCTCCAAGAGTCGTCCAATGAAACTTCCTAAGAACTTCCAAGCTTCTTCTCATCATATATAACCTGTAATCAAAGACAAAGACAACTACACCAAGCATAAAATCGGCAAGATATATATATATACAACGAGAGTTTAAGGTTTGACTCTATGAAAGCGGTAAAGATAGGATGAAATCGATGATATAATCATAGGTTTTTTTGCAGGTTTATAACAAAATTAAAAATTTTAAAAACTATTTTGTTTTTCAAAAATACTTAAAAAATGTTCGAATCTTCACATTGCTGGAGACGCGACGCTGTCGGGTTTAAATCCCGACGCCGTCTCCACGCACTGTGAAGATTTCCTCTTCGTTTTTAATGAGAAATTTCTTGCATGCAATTTTATTACTTATATCTGTAGAAAGCACTGCATAAAAATCTGTAATTAATCATTACAACCATATGACTCGAAACTGATGCGAATTGATCAAAACAATTTATTTTAAATGTTTGAATCTGGTTCTAAAAACCATATGTATTCCCCTACACTTATTTTATGCAAAATACCTTTGATTGCAATTAAGACGAGGTTAATGACAAAGCAAACATGATTACATTAATGATGAATCCAAATATAAAAGAATAAATGATAAAGAATTAAAACACAAGACACCCCTAAATTACATTAATTTAAAATAATTAGGTTGCCTCCCACCAAGCGCTTGTTTTTGTTTGAGTCACGAGCCTGACTCTACCCTTATTTAATAGATAAAGGGGAGGGTTCCTCTACACTTGAGTTCAAGTGCTGATGATAGTAACGGTACACACCGTTGTTGTGAGAAGGGTCACATGCTAAAAAATTAGTTGTTGAATTATATTCTTTGAATAGTGTGTTTCTTTAATCCTAACCTTCTCTACCCTTTTTGGCCCAACAGGTGAATTAAGTCCTCTTCCTAGAAAGGAAACTTCCTTGAATTTTAATTCCCAATCATATTCTATCATCTCCAATTTTGAAAAATCAACACCTAGGGATCCACTTGGTCCTAATAAACTTGGTTTAAATCCATAATGTTTCTTAGGATCATCAACGCAAGGGTGATAATAGCAATAAGTACCCCTAGGGTGTAAAGACGCCAAGTGAGGTGAAGGCGGTGTATGAATGGTTAAGTTATCTTCTTCCTTCATCCTAAAACTCTCCAGACTATGTGGTTTGATGGGTGGTTCGGGGCCTCTTTTGGCTCTTAGATTTACATCTAATGGTGAAAAATTAGGTGAAAGTTGAGGCATCGATTCATCAACACTAGAAATTTACCTAGAACTAAGAATTAGGTCATGACTACTAGTATTCAAGCCTACATCATCTAGTTTCATTTGGTCCAAAGGTTCTACCTTCATCAGGATTCCTAAAGTCTCTTTAACTTCTTCCGGGTAAGTCATAAGCGTTGTGCATTACCCAAATGATGAGAGGACTTATGGGATACTTTGTGGAGTCGCATTCTTCGCATCATATCGAGACTTGACATTTCGGTTATTGTTTATACCAAGCTTAAAGCCAAAGATACTTTCCCTTACCAAAGGTGGACTAGGGAAGATTGTGTGGACGTATTTGACACAAAGTAATTTTGGCGAGATGAAGTCGGGGGCGCGGAAAGAAGTGCTTTTTGCGAGGGTTTTTGAGAATTTAAGATTGCTAGAGGATTTCGGATCCTCGGTGTCAGGATACCTTGTGATCTTTTCGATTTTCCTTGGTTTATCTTCATTCTCCTTTATCTTTTCCTTTAGTATCCTTGTGACTTCCGAATAGAGTTGCACGAAATCGCTAATAATAACTTTCATGTACTCTTCAAGTTTCTTGACTCTTTCTTCTTGGTTAAGAAGGAAGTTGGTCACAATATTGTAACATTTCGGATTTAAGATCACTATTTATCCCGAGCTTTAATTTATTTTCTAAATATTATAGAATTTATTTTTATTTTTTTTAATCGTTTTTATTAAAATCGTCAATTTTAACTTATTCGTAAATCCTACTTTAGATATTTATTCGTTTTAACGATCGAGAAATCAACAATTTCATATTTTAGCTTCGAGAGCTTAATTATTTATTTTAGTACTTTTTGATTTTTTTATCCGTGTTTGGCCGAAACCGCGTCAAAATAGTGTTTTTAACATTTTGAATATTTTAACTAAGTGTTTTAAAACAAATATTATGATATAAATGTTTTAGAAAAAAATAAAAAAATAAAATAAAAAAATAATTTATAAACATAACATGTAAACCAAACACCCCTTATGTTTTATTAGCTCCTACAAAGTGACAAACCAAACACCCCGTTATTATCTTTTTATTTTTATAAACTTAACCCATATATAACCCAACTCCCTTTTATAAAAAAAATTACACACAATAACCCAAGCCCATATAGGGTCGGGTATCTCAACCGAACAAACAACCATATCTATATTTTTTTTACTAATCGATACAAACAAGGTAGGAATTTATATATATATGGTAATTATCCCTTTTGAAACTTAGAAACTTACTCAATCAGAAAAAAAAATCCCGTATCTCCTTCTTCTTCTCTGTGTCGTCGAGCAGGAACCAAAACTCCACACAACTATCACCAAGAATCCACCAAAACCCCTCCATTCTACCTTAAATCAACCCTAAACAAAACCCTAACCATTCCCTAACACTAATAAACCCCCATGTATGATTTTTAAGAAGTTCTTGATTTTTATTGATTTTGACTTTTAAGGGTTTTGATCTAATTAAAGGGTATTGGAGTAACAAGGGTTAATTATTGAGTGTGTGTTCAAGATTAGGTCAAGCAAATCAATTTTTTTTGTCTTCTTTGTCTTCCTTGGTGGTCGGCCGAATATCAACCCACAAGGGTTTGATATAGTTTGATTTTCTTCTCTTGATTTTGCATTGTAAGCCTTTTATTTTCTTTTTGTATCGATTTGAATATATATATATATATATATATATATATATATATATATATATATATATATATATATATATATATATATATGTGTGTGTGTGTGTGTGTGTGTGTGTGTATGTGTGTGTGTGTGTGTATACTTGCATGTGTCGATTTTATGTTCAATAATCCATGAGTTAGCTTACATGTTATGATTTTAAAATTATTGATGATATGAGGTGTTTAGTAGAGGAGTTAGGTTAGTTTAGGTATGTTGGGAATGATTAAAAATCAGAGTTGAAGGGGTTGAGAGATACCCAAACTAGGACATAATGTTTATGGTCGTGTTAGGAGAGTCAAAAGTTGTTGAATCTGAGATTAAGCTAGAAAATATGCTAGAGGTCGTAAAAATGAACATTTCGATATAAAAACCATGTTCTAACTCTTAAAAACGAATAAGATATGGCCAATAAAAGTTTGGAAAATGGAATGGTAAAATTCCGCACTAGGCGTTTTTATGCAGAATTTTAAGTCATTTTGCGAGTTCCATAACTTGGTCATTTTAAAAGATTTTCTATGTTTTTCAGAGGTTAAAACTAAGTTTGACGAGTCTACTTTCCAACAAAGGAGGCCTTTCGGATTTTCAATAAGTATAAGTTAGTCAAATTGAATTTACAAGATGTGTTGTTAAAATTGCAATTCTGGTCCAAAATTTAGGTTGTATAGATGTAGTGAGCAGGCGGATCAAAACTTAATATTTTTTGACAAAATTCACACAGTAGCATCTTAATAATGTGTATGATCTTCTTGATTTTTTTATAGATTTTTATGTATAGTTTAAAGGAGTCTGCTCATGCCAAACTTTGGCAAGGTTTCAGCAGCCCCTGTTTCGGTCACATTACGTTGGGGAATTTTTAAAAAATGGTTAGCGACACTAGGAATTTTTGGGAAAAATGTAGTAACTTGTCAATGCATATAATAGTCTAGGAATGGAATTTGGGCAATCGTTGTGGTCATTTGGTATTTCTTTAGACGTCGTCAAGTAACTAGTAAAACAGATAAAATTTCAGAAAATGTAAGTTGTGAGACTATTAGTGGTATTCATTCATGGATTCTTCGACATAAGATTTCTTACATGCCGGTACATGTATTATCATATATCTTTGCAATTTATGAATTTCATAATAAGTATAATTCCTAATACACAGACCATTAATATTTTAGGTCGCGGTTGAGTTTTCGGCATCTATCTTTCTTCGTTAATTTCTTGTTCGGTACTTCTACATACGGTGAGTTTATAGCCTCGCCTTTAAAAATTTTAAATGTTTTCATAAACCCCGCGAGGGAGATATATGCTAGTTTTACAAATTGAAAACAAGTTGTTTTCGGTATGCTGGACCCGAATATTAATCTTGATTGCATGAGTAACATTTGCCAAAATACCCCAATTTCATAAATTGTCAACTACCTATGATGGGTAGCCGCTGTTACAATTAATAGATCTATGGGCTTGACAACTCGGTTCGGTGTTTGGGGATGCATCCATTGCGGAAACACCCAATGTTCGGACATATTGTATCGAGATGTTAGTAGGTATGAGGCAAAGATACCTAACCTGGGGGCAATATTATTGAATATATCTTAAATGATCTTTATTAGTCGATGGGATCGGTGTCACGAGCTCAATGCAATATTTCCTAATAGCATGTCTGCACGACAAGCTATACGATGATTATTATCAAACTTGTGTTCTAATATTTATTCATATAAACCCTATGAATTCACTCAACGTTTTCGTTGACTTTTTAGCATGTTTTATCTCAGGTAATCAAGGATGATGACTTGGCATAGACGAGGAGTATTGCGCAAAGTTTTCTTAAACTTGTCTTGTTCCATTCTTCAAAAACTTTATGTTAATGTCTTTTAAAACTTATGTTGTGATGTTTTGTGGTAACGATTTTGTGGGACAAAATGTAATACTCTGATCTTTATGAATGGAACGATGTTAATATTTTAAAACGTCTCTTTTAAGTCATTCTTTATATTCATATGTAATTGTGTTATGACTTAACACCCAAATTGTTGGTTCCGCTACGTGTAAATTTGGGGGTGTTAAAAATATGCTCGAGTTCCTCTTATCGTGACGGCTCCGGGAGTCATCAATACATCTTGTTACATGTCATTCCAAATATGCTCTCGCTTCTTCCCATTAGTGATATTGCGTCGTTCATCAGTGCGTCGACTTTATGCTTCATGATTCTGAGTAACTTCTCGATGTTAGGGTTTTCGTGATTAAGGCTCCCTTATTCAGGTTTGGCGAGGTCGTTCCACTCTTTATCTTCATACTGGGTCAATACTTCTATAGTGGACTAAGCTTTTTCTGCCCTTATCTTTCTTCTTTGGCCTTTAGCGATGTAATCTATGGTTCTCTTTATGGTTTTATCGATACGATCATAGAATATTTGGATTTGAAGCCAAAGATCGATACCATGATAAGGGACCTTCCGGAGTAGGTCCTTGAAACGAGTCCATGCTTCAGAGAGAGATTCTGTTTGATGTTGTTAGAACATCAGGATATCATTGTGAAGTTTTGCAGTCCTTCCCGGTGGAAAGAATTGAGTAAGGAAACGAGTAGTAAGACCCTCTAATAACGCTCAAAATATACATATTTCTACTATTTCTATATTGCTGAGTTATCAATGATCTATATAAATAATATATATAATATATTTATATAATATAGTATATATATAATTATATATATAATATATATATATAAATGGGTTAATTATAATCACTTTCGGTACTTAATCGAGTATCTTTTGCCTATTGTAGGTTCAACGTACGGTCCTGGCAAGGAAAACAGAAGAATACACGAAGATTTGAAGCTTAAACGAAGAAATAACTCAAGTTGAATGCTTCCCGACACCTGTTTACTATTTTGGTCATAACTCGGTCATACGAACTTCATTTGACGCGATTCTTGTGGCCACGCAAATAGAATTAAATTATTTACAACCATGTAAAAGGCCAAGTGCTTATATTCCAAAAAGTATGGTGGTTTTACCCAAAGTGTGGCACACTTTCTGTCAAAATTAAGAGAATTAAAGGCATTAAATGATAAGTGCATTAACTCCCTATGTGCGGCGCACAAATAAGTTTATGCGGCACACTTTGGCCCCTGAAAAACCTATAAATAGCCTCCTTGTCTCTCCCATCTCACACACACTCATACATATAAATCCCATTCATTTAGAACACTTAAAATAGGTGGTTTTAGGGATTTTGGCTTGACAAACCAAGGATCCAAACACCCCTTCAAACCACCATCCCCACCATCGACTACCATCAATTTCTAGATTTTAATCCATCCAATGAGGTGTTAGTGAAGTGTAATTCGAATCTATAAGCGATTGTGACAGAATTGTTCATAGTTTCTGGGTTTTGCTTTGAATATAATAAAGTGTTCTTGGGAAATTCATGTGAAATCATCATCTTTTGCTCTTGAAAGTTGGTGTAATCTTGTTTGTCTGTTGAATATGATTGTTCTTGAATTTTATGAGTTTAAAATGCCTGTTACTTGTTTGATTATAGAGTAATTTTGTTATGTTTGTTTAGGTGTTCTTGAGATGTGATATAAATATATGTTATGGATATATGCTTATGATCGTATAAATTGTATGCTCGATATTGTTATGCCAAGATCATTGAGACTTGTTTGATTTGTCATTGCAATAGAAATAGGTCGAAAGGCTTTATTGTGTTGATTGAATTTCGCGTTGTTTGTCTATGCCAATTCAGTATTAACCTTGTGAGAATTGGTTAATGAAACTATGATCAACCTAAGTATAATAATGTTAATTGCTTTATCTCATGTCTCTTGGCCTAAACAAACATGTTTTAATAATCTTGGTATAATCTAAATCATTTCTAGTGTTTGTTATAATTACTTGTTATTTCAAATATGAGTCTAATGATCGTGATAATCATTTGGGCTTTCTTAATAAACTACTTTTTGAATCTGAAAACGCACAACTCCCTTGGGACGACCTGGACTTGCCTAGACTTTACTACACTCGAAAGGGTATACTTTCCCGTGTGTTTTTGTTTATTAACCGGTAATTTTAGTCTTATAAATTTAAAGCTTTTGAAACACATCAAAGTTTTTGGCGTCGTTGCCGGGGAGTTCGTTGGTCTTGTTTTCATTCAAATAGTGGTTTATACTTGTTTGACATCTCGTTGCTATGCAATTTTCTTGTTAAAACTGCTTAAAATTCTTTCTGCTACTGAATGTGCGCCGGTTTTTCTGCTAAAATCGCCGCACTCCCCTAAAAAACCTGCAAGTATGCCGTACTTATTTGTAAGTACGTCGCACTTTTTGTCTGAAACAAAATATCTTCTTCGATTGTGACTTAAAAAACCTCATAAACCAATTGTAATGCTTAATTCAGGTATTTAGAGCATGAGGCTTCTGTTTTGTGTGATTGTACTGCTTAAATTATTGCATTTGTATCATTTGCCAATTAAATAGAAATTAAAAAATATATATTTGTGTTCTTATTTGATCTATACTTGTCTGGATTTAAGTTGCTTGGTTGCTTGTTCTGAGCAACATCTGTTTGTTTATATTCTGCTATTGCTATTTGAGTGTTTGCTTCATTTTGTGAATTATAATAAACTGTTAAATATAAAACCTGCAAAACCAGCAAGTGCGCTGGTTTTACTCCTAAAACCGTTGTACTTCTAAAAAACAAAACAAAAAGATTTTATTTCTGAGTTAATTTTCTTTTATTCAGTTACTTTGATTCCTGGCATGTCTCTGTTAATATAATAAGTCATGTGTTTAGTTTATATTTCATCTATGAAAACCCATAACAAATATAAAATTTCAAAATTTTCAAAATGTACGCCGCACATTATTTTTTGTGCGTCGTACTTTTTGGCTGAGAAAAAAATATATTTTTTTTCGTATCTTTATCATATAGATTGTTTTAAAACGTGTATTAGTATTCATTTCTGTTTGTTTGCATTTTTTTTCCTTGCTTATGTGTGTGTGTGTTTGTTTGCGTGCTTTAAATAAAAGAAAAATATAAAAATTAAAAAAAAGTTAAAACCCATAAAATAAAATAAAATAGTTTTCTTATATAGCTTTTTAATATGTGTGATTGTGTGTTTGTCGTGATTGTTTGTGTCTGTTATGTGCTAATATATGTATTGTTAACTAATAAAGTGTGGGAAATAAAAAAAATAAAATTAAAAATGTGTTTTCTATCATAATAAAACCGTCACACTCGTCTTTATGTGAGGCTCACTTTTTAAGTTTTTACCGCGCCTGTATTTTTGGATATTTAAAAAATTATAAAAAATTAGGTTATAAGTACGCCGCACTTTCTTTCAAGTGCGACGCATTTTTGTTCTGAAAAATTTTAAATTAAAAAATAAAATTAAAAAAATAGTTTTGTAAATTATGTATTTCATACCATAAATAATAAGTGTGTGCCTAATATATCTTTTTCCTTAAAACTAAAAATCCAAAAATATTTATTTTTGCTTTGGTATGTGTTTATGAATGTTTTGATTACTTGTAACTATATTTTCCTTATATTATTTTTTATTTCGTAATGTTTTGTGGTGCTTGTTTTAGTAAAATGTGTATAAATAAAAAAAATTAGAAAAAAAAATATATAAAAATATATATGATTTTGAACTTTGTGGGTGTGTTCGCTGGAAACCCTCACGAGACTATAACTCGTCCACTCGGGTCACCGAGGGGTTTAAAGACTTGTTGCATACGCTAAATGCAACCGTGATGCCTACGAAATTGCACTTTATAATTTTACGGTTTTTTGTAGTTGTGTCTATTTTGCAGATTAAATAAATAAGTGGACCTTGGATGATGGTGATGCTTATCACTTAGGGATGTGATATATTTGGATCAGTATATTACATGTGGTAGAATACACATGCTTGGCGTTTCGTTTAGTGTCGTATCTTTCAGAATTCAACCAAGCATTTATGAGCCCCGGGAAGTCTCGTTTCTCTTGTATTTATTTTTCTCGTTTGTCCCACTTTTAAGTTATTTTCTAATTACGCATAATGCTCAACTTAAATGTGAGGAGAAAATGAATTGAAAAATCAAAATCATTATTAATTTGTAACTTTTGTTCGCCCTCGGTAATCTAAAAATCTATTCTTGTTTTTAAATTTTTGCCACTTAGGTTAATATATTAGAATAAAAACAAAGGAAATAAATAAAGTTTTAAAATCACATATGTGTTCCGATTGATAAAGCAGATCCGAACGGGATTGATAACATTACTTACGCATTTATAACCATTTTAGTAAATATGTGAGGATTTTGAGCCTGTATATAGCATAGGTATTTTATGCTTGACTCCTTTGATTATGAGTGTGCCGGTGATTTATTGATTCTAAAACTTGTGCTTGAAATCATTACTAGACCGCAGTGAGATCACATTCGCGTGATATTGGTATTTTTATGTGATAAAAAGGCAACTTAGGATTTAACCCAAATTAGCCTATCCATTTAACACATTCTTTTAGCTAATTACACTGATTAGCTAACTACCCAAATGAAACCCTTATGTTAGCACTCATCTTTAGTGCTAGATACCCCTAGTTTAACCCGCTGAGCCATTCTATTCATTTTTCTCATCCACTAAAATACAAAAATATATAACATTTAGCCTAGCCTTACTCCTCATCGAAAGTCTATGGTTGCTTGCTAGTTGCTCGGTATGATTGGTTGATTTTTGCTTATAGTTTATTCGCATTTTGCTATAAGTGTTGTGCCATTTTAACTGAGATGGAGATGGCCAGCTTCATGTTTCGTATTTTTTGTGGTGTATGCTTATACTAAGTGTGGAAGAATTGTTAGTTATCTGTAAAAAAAAGGAAGAGACAAAAATGAAAAAAAACCTATAAAAAAGTGAAGAAAAAAATTGAAGTAAGAATAAAAATTAATGTGAGACGTATTGTTATATCATTTGTACGAGTTCGAGGTTGAGTTGTTCGATACCTCGCGGGTTTGTGGATCGTCGTAACTAGCAACATGGGTTTCTTGGACTTGTCAACATGTATATTATAAAACCAACTCCAATATATACCCATACCTAACCATTTCCAGTATACATTTCCCATGCCTTATCCGCACCCTTATTATCCCTTATTCTAACGTTATAACCCGAATAAAAGTCCTCTTTTGATATTTATATCTGGTGCTTATGCCATGTCGGTGCAGTTTTGTTTCTTGTACAAGCGTATGGTAACTTAATGAATCATGTCTGAGCAATTGAGTGTGATTTCCCTTTTACACCCTATTACATCGCATACGAGTGTTTGAGTGAATCATAGTTTTCTTATTCGTGAGGTGCTTAGTCATGTTATTACAGCTTGAAGATCATTGGGTATTGTCAAACATTTATGTTTTCACATATTAAAAATCCAAAAATATTTTTTATAATTCTATGTTTGTTTTATAAAACTTATTATTTCTTTATTTTGCTTGATGGCAAGCAAATCCTTTAAGTGTGGAGAGGGTTCTTGTGCCTTTTGCACTTATTTGTTACAAAAACCAACAATATTTTTAAATATTTCACACCCAATAAAAAATTTTAAATTAAAAATAAAAAAACATCAAAAAAATAAACCATCAACTTAAGTATATATATTTATATTACTATATATATATATATATATATATATATATATATATATATATATATATATATATAAAATTTCCTTGTCTTGCCACCTAGGACCTTGTTTATAAAATTTCTTTTGTTAGATTTGCTTGAGGGCAAGCAAAGTTTTAAGTGTGAGGGGGATTTGATAATGCTCAAAATATACATGTTTCTATATGCGTTATCAATGATTATATATATATATATAAATTGGTTAATTATAAAAACTTTTGGTACTTAATTGAGTATATTTGCTATTGTAGGTTCTAAGTATGTGTCATGGAAGAAAACAAATGAATACACGAAGATTTGAAGCTTAAACGAAGAAATAACTCAAGTTGAATGCTTCCCGGCACCTATTCACTGTTTTGGTCATAACTCGGTCATACGAACTCCGTTTGACGCGATTCTAGCAGCACACGAAGAGAATTCAATTATCTACAACCATGTAAAAGCCCAAGTGCGGATATTGTAGAAAGTTCGGCGGTTTTACCCAAAGTGCGGCGCACTTTCTGTCGAAATTAATTGAATTAAAGGCATTAAATGCTAAGTGCATTAACTCCCTATGTGCGACGCACATATAAGTTTGTGCGGCACACTTTGGCCCCTGAAAAGCCTATAAATAGCCTCCTTGGCTCTCTTATCTCACACACACTCATACATATAAATCCCATTCGTTTAGAACACTTAGAATAGGTGGTTTTGGGGATTTTGGCTTGACAAACCAGGGATCCAAACACCCCTTCAAACCACCATCACCACCATCGACTACCACCACTCTCCACCATCAATTTCTAGATTTTAATCCATCTAATGAGGTGTTAGTGAAGTGTAATTTGAATCTATAAGCGATTGTGACAGAATTGTTCATAGTTTTTGGGTTTTGCTTTGAATATAATAAAGTGTTCTTGGGAAATTCATGTGAAATCATCATCTTTTGCTCTTGAAATTCGGTATAATCTTGTTTGTCCTTTGAATATGATTGTTCCTGAATTTTATGAGTTTAATATACGTGTTTCTTGTTTGATTATGGAGTAATTTCGTTATGTTTGTTTAGGTGTTCTTGAGATGTGATATAAATATATGTTATGGATATATGCTTATGATCTTATAAATCGTACGCTTGATATTGTTATGCTAAGATCATTGAGACTTGTTTGATTTGTCATTGCAATTGAAATAGGTAGAAAGGCTATATTATGTTGATTGAATTTCGTGTTGTTTGTCTATGGCAATTCGGTATTAACCTTGTGAGAACTGGTTAATAAAACTTTGATCAACCTAAGTATAATAATGTTTAATGCTTAATCTCATGTCTCTTGGCCTAAACAAACATGTTTTAATAATCTTGGTATAATCTAAATCATTTCTAGTGTTTGTTATAATTACTTGTTTTTTCAAATATGAGTCTAATGATCGTGACAATCATTTGGGCTTTCTTAATAAACTACTTTTTGAATCTGAAAACGCACAACTCCCTTGGGACGACCTAGACTTACCTAGACTTTACTACACTCGAAAGGGTATGCTTTCCCGTGTGTTTCCGTTTATTAACCGGTAATTTCAGTCTTATAAATTTAAAGCTTTTAAAACATATCACCCTCCCATGTAGAGATGGATCCTGTTGGAAGACATTCAAGCCAATTGCTAGCTTGATTGCAAAGGGAAAATTAAAATAAACGCAGGCGCGTTCTTTCCCTATTTGCACCATCAAGATCAAGTGAGTCTACAAGTTTTAAGAAATCTTTGAGGTGTTGGTTTAGATCCTCAAATCAAAGTCCGTGGAATGAGCATCCATTTTGCACCAACCGAATGGTGTTCGATTGAAGAGGTGCCACATTATTCCCTATGGGGAGCTCAATGGTATTCATGTAGCCCTCGTGGCTAGGTTTGGAGTAATCTCCAAGAGTACGGATAGGATTCACGTCTCCCATAGAGGTTAACGAGAATGGGTTACGAAAAAAATAACACAAAGAAAAGATAGACTACAAGAAAGCTAATTACAGGAATTCAAATCTCTATTGAAAGGATTCAAGCGAGTAAAACTACATTAAACAGTTGAAGATAAATTATTCAAACAAGATCGGTCTATTCAAAATGTACACATGTTATGCAAACCAAAACCTTTTTATAATGAAAAGAAAAATGTAGCAATAGGCTATAAAAATCCCTTATATCTCACCAGTGCAATGCAAGTTCAATCTGCTCTCTATAATGGTCATGAAATAGTCAAGACCATTCATGCCCCTGTTGTTGTGCATGACTTAGAGGATACTCTTGAGTTAGCTAAACAAAAACTTGATGCGGTCATCGTAAAGGACTTCTACAAGAAGTTTTACAACTCCCTAGGTAGAGTACCTAATCGTTGTAGTAGTAGTATAGGCAAAACTCGGGGGTTGTTATCATTCTCTAAGGGAATAGGTTGGGAAGGCTCGAACATGATCTAACATAATTCTAGGGGGTTAAGAGAAGATGCTTTTTGTGTTTTTTATATTTATAGAAAACAGTAAATCATATGTTTTGAGAGGTTGGTTTGTCTAACTAATTACTAAACAAAAATATAATATATCCTACTGATAGAGATATCATTTCATCACCAAAACACAAAAATAAGAAAAAGATATTAGAGAGAGAGAAAGAACTAGAGAGAGAGACAAAGAGAACAATAAAGATGGTTACTTGCACTTAGAAAAGAAAATGAGAAGCAACAACTAGTAACACCCTTCACCTTGTGTGGTGAAGAGTATTTATACAAAGGTTGGAGCCGGCCATGGGCTTTGGTGGGCTTCCATGGGCCGGGCTTAATAACTAGTGGGCTTTAGCCCAAAACCTAGACAATATTAGCTTAAACGAATTCCTGTAAACTACGATTTTCTTATACAAGGCTCGAGATTGATAATGACCATTACTTTACTAAAAACACGGCTAACAATCTCCCCCCAAGGGGTGGTCATTCAATTGTGGACCTTCATGTGACGTCTTGAGTCTTGGAGCCTTGTATTCTTGGGAATTCTTTTGAAGATCTTTTTGCATGCTTGTAACCTTGGATCTTGATCTTTAACTAGATATTCTTTGACAAAATACTAATATCGTAGTCTTTGGCCTTGATTTGTCTTTACTACTGAGATCTCTGAATCTTTATCCTTAAATCTTTATGCCGCCTTGCGATCTTGTGTCTCCACCCTCAAGCTCAAGGTCTTGAAAGCTTGCTAACAATCTCTCTTAACATTTTCTTTGACATGATTACTTGTACCACAAAATGGAAGGAGTAGTACTTGATACA
The DNA here is from genome assembly GCA_026074375.1 of Tanacetum coccineum. Taxonomy (NCBI): domain Eukaryota; kingdom Viridiplantae; phylum Streptophyta; class Magnoliopsida; order Asterales; family Asteraceae; genus Tanacetum; species Tanacetum coccineum. Next base: position 125,439 of record BQNB010000411.1, on the reverse strand, counting down.
CTTGTAAGATATATCTTTGTTATTGTTCGGCAATTGTTGGGAATAAATCTTCACATGGATAATACTGCTAGAATAAGTTAGGACTGCTAGAAGAATTTTAGTACTGCCAGAAGAAAGTTAGTATTGCTAGTATTAAAAGTTAGTACTGCTGAGGTTTTTAGTACTGCTGCATGAAGATTACTTGAAGAAGACATAAGAAGATATGTATGGAATGTATATCTTATATAGATTAGGAAGATACGTATATGTTTAGAATATAGAAGATCTTATAAGATTTGTATTTATCTTGTAAAGGACTCCTTAGTCTATAAAAGGAGATCATAGGTTAAGGTTTTAGATATCTTCTTCAAAATACGATCTAGAGATATAGCTTCAAGGTTGTAAACCCTAGTACTAAGTCAGAGTACTCGTATTATTATTCTAATAATATTGAAGAGTTTTGGTTTTATTCATTGTTCATTCTACTGCATCATTGTCATTATTACTGTTTCATTGATAATACTTCTAGAGTATTAAAGTGTAGATTCCGCATACACTTTAGTATAAACACAAAGTCTCTACTATTGTTAGTTTGGATTTATCCAAGGTAACATACTCTTTACAAGGTAAAGAAACGATCAAGATTTGGGATCAACAAGTGGTATCAGAGTTTGTGCTTTGAGAAACTTTGATCTAGAAGTTATGGAGTTCGAATCTGCTCAGAATAACACCACTGCTAAGCTACCCATACTCAAACTGGGTGAGTATGAGATGTGGATGATAAGGATTAAGCAATACTTCCAGGTTCAGGATTATGCTTTATGGGAAGTCATAGAGAATGGAAATTCATGGGTATCTGTACCTGAAACATCACAAGAAGGCAGCACTTCTGTTACAAAAATGATTGTGCCTGTAACTGCAGAAGAGAAGATCTGCAAGAAGAATGATGTCAAGGCTAGGAGTTTGCTGCTTATGGCTCTTCCTAATGAACATCAACTAACTTTCAGTTAGTATACAGATGCCAAAACATTGTTTGCTATAATTGAAACAAGATTTAGAGGGAATGAAGCTACCAAAAAGACACAAAAGGCATTGTTGAAGCAACAATATGAAAACTTTAATGCTTCAAGCTCAGAGTCACTTGACTCTATCTTCAACATACTTCAAAAGATTGTTAGCAGACTTACAATCTTGGGTGTAGTTATCATACCAGAAGATCTAAACTCTAAGTTCTTTAGAAGTTTACCTCCTGGGTGGAATACTCATGTGGTTGTTTGGATGAACAAGGCAGATATTGAGACATTAAGTATTGATGACTTGTACAACAACTTTAAAATTATTGAACAAGATGTCAAGAAATCTGTCAGTGCAAATAATGGTTCTTAAAACTTGGCCTTTATGACTGCTCAAAGCACTAGCAGTACTAATAATGTTAATACTGCTAACCCTGATGTTAGTATTGTTAGCACAAATGTAAATACTGCTAGTCTTAAAGATACTACTACTCTTAGTGATGCCACAGTATATGCTTTTCTGGCTAATCAACCAAAAGGGTCTCAGCTGGTTCATGAATACCTAAAACAAATTCATGATGATGATCTAGAAGAGATGGACTTGAAGTGGCAACTGGCATTACTAAGCATGAGAGCCAGAAAGTTTTACCAAAGAACAGGAAGGAAGATCACTATTAATGGTAGTGATACTGTTGGGTTTGATAAGATAAATGTAGAGTGCTATAACTGTCACAAGATGGGACACTTTGCTAGGAAGTGTAGAGCACCAAGGAATAAAGATGGTCAGTATAGATATCAAGACAACTCCAGGAATCAAGAAAGCTCAAAAAGAACTGTGAATGTAGAAGACACATCTTCTAAGGCAATGCTGGATATAGATGGAGTTGGATTTGATTGGAGTTACATAGCTGAGGAACAAGTTCAGACACACATAGCACTGATGGAATTCTCAGATTCTGAGGTATAAACTGATAAATCTTGCTCTAAAACTTGTCTGAAAAACTATGAAACTCTTAAAAAATAGTGTGATGATTTGATTGTTAAACTTAATGATACTGAATTTAAAGAAGCTACATATAAAAGGGGTTTAGCAACCATAGAAGATCAACTTGTCACATATAAAAAGAATGAAGTTCTTTTCTGTAAAGAAATTATTGTTCTTAAGAGAGAAGTAGGTTGCAAAGAGTATGAATTAGGTGTACTTAGGACTGAGCTTGAGAAAGTTAAGAAAGAAAAGGAGCGTATTGATTTTAAGATTACAAAGTTTGATAAATCAGCAAAGGACCTAGATGAAATGTTAGAAAGCTAGAGATCTGACAAGAATAAACAAGGTCTAGGATATCATGCTGTTGCACCACCTCATCCTTTAATCTATAATAGACCTACCAAACTAGACTTGTCCTATTCAGGACTTGATGAATTCAAAGAACCTGAATTTAATGGGTATGGTCCTAGGGATACTGTATTAGAGTCTACTAAAGATTGTTCTAAAGAGTCAAATAATTCTAAGGAGAATACTGATGACTCTGTGGAAACAGAACAAGTATCTGAAGACATAAGTAGCTCATCAGATGATACATGTAGCCTTTTTGAGTCTCCTCTTAAAGTTGATAGAGAAACTGTTTTTCATTCTGATAAAAAGAAAGAGTCTTTCAAACTAAAGATTAATGAAAAACCAGTTAAAAAGACAGTTAGGTATGCTGAGATGTATAGATCACAAACTCCTAGAGGGAATTAGAGAAGTTGGAATGGTCAGAAGTCTAATCAACTAGGTAGTGAATTTGTGATGTATAATAAGGCTTGTTTTATTTGCGAGAGCTTTAATCATTTGCAGAAAAATTGTACTTACCATCAAAAGAAAAAGGTGGTAAGTGGGAACAATTACAACATGGTGGATTATGACTATTATGCCAAGACCTCACACCCTAGAACCCACAAAAATATGACTCCAAGAGCAATTTTGCTGAAAACTGGCCTAAAACCACTTAGTACTGCTAGGCCTATTTATACTGCTCACCCAAAACCAACAGTGCATTATGCTAAACCAAGAACTTATTTTCATAAACCAGCATAATCTACTATTCAAATGCCCTTTTATAAGAAACCAGCATTAACTAACAGGCATTTTATACTGCTAGGCCATATACAACACAAGTTAATACTGTCAGGGCAAATGGGGTTAATGCTGTTAAGCCCTTAGCATGTTGGGTTTGGAGACCTACCATACCTAATGGTGCATCACTTGTTTTCAATAGATATAACTACATTGATGCACGAGGCAGATCCAAGTCAGTAATGTCTTGGGTCCCCAAAGGAATCTAATTTCCTTATTTTTATGTGCAGGGCAATCCACAGATGTATGATAAAGGCTTTGTTGATAGTGGATGCTTAAGGCACATGACTGGTAACATAGCTTACCTTTCAAATTTCAAAGAATTTGATGGAGGTCATGTTACATTTGGAGGAGGAGCATATGGTGGAAGAATTTCTAGTAAAGGTACATTGAAAACTGATAGTCTTGATTTTGATGATGTATACTTTGTTAAGGAGTTAAACTTCAATATTTTTAGTGTCTCACAGATGTGTGGCAAAAGGAACTATGTCATTTTTACTAATTCTGAATGTCTTGTCTTATCTCCTAATTTTAAGTTGCCTGATGAAAGTCAGATACTTCTTAAAATTCCTAGAGAGGACAACATGTACAGTTTTGATATGAAAAACATTGTTCCTAAAAATAGTTTAACTTGTCTTGCTGCAAAGGCTATTAGAAGAATCAATGCTATGGCATAGAAGGCTTGGTCATATTAATTTTAAAAACATAAATAAGCTTGTTAAAGAAAACCTTGTGAGAGGTTTGCCTTTGAAACATTTTGAGAATGACCAAACATGTGTTGCTTGTCTTAAAGGGAAACAACACAGAGCCTCTTGTAAGTCCAAGGCTATGAATCCCATTACTAAGCCCTTGTTTAGGCTACATATGGATTTGTTTGGTCCAACCTTTATGAGTAGTTTAATACATAAAAGGTATTGCTTAGTGATCACTGATGATTATAGTAGGTTTACATGGGTTTTCTTTTTAGCAACTAAGGATGAAACAAGTGAGATCCTTAAGAACTTTATCATTCAAATAGAAAACCTAGTGGATCAAAAGGTCAGAATAATCAGTTATGATAATGGGACTGAGTTTAAGAATAAAGTCATGGATGACTTCTGCAAGGAAAAAGGTATTAGAAGAGAATATAGTGTAGCTAGGACTCCTCAGCGGAATGAAGTAGCTAAGAGGAGGAATAGGACATTGATTGAGGCTGCTAGAACAATGTTAGCTGACTCTAAGTTACCTACCAGTTTTTGGGCAGAAGCAGTATCTACTGCTTGATATGTACATAATAGGGTCCTTATTGTCAAGCCTCATAACAAGACACCATATGAACTATTTAGAGGTATTAAACCAGCTCTAAGTTTTATGAAACCATTTGGATGTCATGTTACTATTCTGAATACCTTAGACAGCTTAGGCAAGTTTGATGGCAAAAGTGAGGAAGGTTTCTTTGTTGGATATTCCTTGAGTAGTAAAGCTTTTAGGGTGTACAACACTAGAACCAAAAAGGTAGAAGAAAGCTTGCATATTGGGTTTCTAGAGAATAAACCTATGATCGATGGGAATGGCCCCAAGTGGATGTTTGATATTGATTCTCTAACCCAATCCATGAATTATGTACCAGTAACTGCAGGTACAAGCACTAATGAATCTGCATGTACACAAGAAGATAAAAATGCAAGTACATTTTCAGAGAAAGGTGAAACCAGTCAAGAATGTATTATGATGCCAATTTGGAAAGATGCTTCATACTTTGATTCATCTTCTAAGACTATTGGCAATGATGAACCAATGTCTGCTTTTGATGATCCAAAGCATGTTAAAGATGGTCCAAGTAATGAGGATGATGGTAAAGATAAGTCTAAAGATGATAGCAATACAAAGAAAGATAATACTGCTGACCAACTAGTTAATACTGCCAGTCCTGGACTTAATACTAATGGTATTAAACTTAATACTGTTGGATTCTCGGTTAATACTGCTACCCCTGAAGATATGGTGGGACCAAATTCTTCATTTGAAGCCACTCATGATAAGTTCTTAAATGATGAAGATGCATCAGATGTTAATTTAGGGAATATCCCTAAATCCTATAAAGTTCCTACCACTCCTCATATAAGAATTAACATAAATCATCCACTTTCAAATATGATTGGTGATTTTCAGTCATATGTTCAGACAAGAAGGATGAAAGAACCTGCTCCTGAACAAGGATTTCTTAGTGCTATTTATGAAGCAAAGACTCATAAAGACCTACATACCTGTCTTTTTGCCTGCTTTCTATCACAGGAAGAACAAAAAAGAATCTCCAAAGCTCTAAGTGATCCAGCATAGGTAGAAGCAATGCAAGAGGAGCTTCTACAGTTTAAACTACAAAAGGTTTGGATTCTTGTAGATTTACCAAAAGGTCATAGAGCTATTGGTATAAAATGGGTTTTCAGAAATAAGAAAGATGAAAGGGGCATAGTCATTAGAAACAAAGCAAGACTTGTTGCTCAAGGGCATACTCAAGAAGAAGGCATAGACTATGATGAAGTCTTTGCACCTGTAGCAAGAATTGAGGCAATAAGATTGTTCTTAGCTTATGCTTCCTTTATAGGCTTCATGGTATATCAAATGGATGTGAAGAGTGCTTTTCTTTATGGTCAGATAGAAGAGGAGGTATATGTGTGTCAACCTCTAGGATTTGAAGATCCTGACTATCCTGACAAAGTCAACAAGGTGATGAAAGCACTGTATGGTCTACATCAAGCACCAAAAGCATGGTATGAAACTTTGGCCAACTACTTAATGGGCAATGGGTTTCATAGAGGGAAGATTGATCAGACATTGTTCATCAAAAAGCAAAAAGGAGATATTCTGCTTGTACAAATCTATGTAGATGACATTATTTTTGGCTCTATAAAGAAGGAATTATGTACAGAATTTGAGAAGCTAATGAAAAATAAATTTCAGATAAGTTCCATGGGAGAACTTACTTTCTTTCAAGGATTACAAGTACAAGAGAGGAAAGATGAAATATTTATCAGCCATGATAAATATATGGATGAGATTTTAAGGAAATTCAACTACACAAATGTAAAGTCAACCTCTACTCCAGTTGATTTGGAAAAGCCTTTGGTCAAACATGGAGATGGTACTGATGTTGATGAACACCTCTATAGATCTATGATTGGATCTTTGATGTATCTCACAGCATCCATGCCAGATATAATGTTTACAGTATGTGCATGTGCCAGATTTCAAGTTACACCAAAAGCATCACATCTTTTAGCTGTGAAGAGAATTTTTAGATACCTGAAAGGCAAACCAACATTAGGCCTTTGGTACTCTAGGGACTCTCCATTTGAGCTAGTTACTTATACTTATAGTGATTATGCTGGGGTAACTCAAGACAGAAAATCTACTACTAGAGGGTGTTAGTTTTTGGGAAATAGGTTGATATCTTGGCAGTGCAAGAAACAAACTGTTGTTGCCACCTCTACAACTGAAGCTGAATATGTGGCTGCTGCTAGTTGTTGTGGACAAGTACTCTGGATTCAAAACCAACTGCTGGATTATGGGTATAACTTTATGAATATTGTGATTTATATTGACAATAACAGTACTATATGTATAATTGAAAATCCTATTCAACATTCTAAAATAAAACATATAGAGATTAGGCATCATTTTATAAGAGATTGCAATGCTAAAAATTTAATTCAAATGGTTAAGATAGATACACAACATAATGTTGCAGATCTTCTTACAAAAGGTTTTGATGCTGGACGGTTTCAGTACTTGGTCTCAAGTATTGGAATGGTTAACCCTTAAAGTCTAAATCTCTTTATGTATTTGTATAGTTTTGTAAAGGATTAGTACTGTTAGTTTTGTTAATTAATACTGCTACTTTTAATTAGTACTGCTAGTTATATTTAAGACTGTTTGTTAAAACTGCTACTTATAATTAGTATTGCTAGTTGTTGTTAAGCCTGCTTGTTAATACTGTTAGTCATAATTAATGCTGTTAGACAAGTGAAAGCTATGATTTGTGCTTTGCTTGTTGTTGGACTAACATTTGCAGGATAAACAAAGGAGTGTGATTGAATATGCTGATACCAATTGTGGAAACTGCTACCCAATGATGCATTATCCGAGGGGAGGCAAACTGTGTATAAATTGCTTGAAGTTCTTTAAGTGTTGGTTGCACACCACACAACAAATGGTCATCAGTTCACCATGTTTAACAGACATAAGAATTGACTAGTCCATAAGCAAACAGTTTGTGGTAAAGACTTCTCAAATCTGTTTATGGTTGACAATTTACCAATAATTGTATGGTTATCAAATCACCTTGCTTCATAGTCAAGAGTTGGCTAGTCCAGGATCAAACAGTTCTTGGTAAAGACAAATCAAATCTGTTGATAGTTGATAGTTTGCTAAAAACTATATTGTTATCAATGCACCATGTTATTCCAATGAAGCATTGGCTAGTCCAAAGCAAACGGCTCTTGGTAAAGACAAATCAAATCCGTTGATGGCTGATAGTTTGCCAAAAACTATATCTTTTGTGCTACAATTGTGAGGTAAAAGAATAGAGAGAAATGGTGAGTTCAGAAACAGAAAGAAAGAAAGTAAGAGTTAATTTTCATGATAAGAATGCTTGTTGGCATAGCAATGGAGTTTATATTGCTTGGCATACACTTAATACTGCTAGTATTAAGTTAGTACTGCTAGACAAACATTTGTACTGATGGGAGAAGTTAATATTGTTAGACTTAAGTTAGTACTGCTAGACCAAACTTAGTACTGCTAGACCAAACTTAGTACTGCTAAGTGACCGTTAGTACTGTTTGAGTCATAACAGAATTTTCTCAATCAAAGAGCCATTGAGATATTTCCGCCAACAATATAGGCTATAGGGTTTGACTAATTGGACTTTCATGATCTTTCTATAAATTAGAAAGATTTCTTCGAGATAAGATCAAATTTTATTCAGTCGGTCTAATTACAACTATAAGTACTCTGCATATAAACTCAATTCACTTTACCAAGCTTTCATTCTTACACAAACAAACTTATCCCACTTGTTTATTCAATCTTTTCATTATCAAATGGCTAATTTAGAGTTTTGTGATAAGCATAACATGGTCGCCTATCTTGACAAGTCTGACGGGAGCGAAGGATTTCATGAGATTATTGATTTTCTGAATAGATGTTATATCAAGTATGCTCTCACCAAAAAACCAACCATATATGTCTCTTTTATCAAACAATTTTGGAGAACAGGTACTGCTAATACTAGAACTGACGGAAAGGTTGAGATCACAGCTACTATAGATGGGCATGTCAAGACTATCACTGAAGCTTCATTAAGAAAACATCTGAAGTTAGAAGATAATGATGGTGTTCCTAATCTACCAAACTCAGAGATATTTGAGCAACTTGCTCTCATAGGGTATGATACTGACTCTGATAAGCTTACTTTTCAGAAAGGGAAGTTTTCACCTCAGTGGAGGTTTCATATTCATATTATCTTACACTGCTTGTCACCTAAGAAAACCTCATGGGAATAGTTTAGCAGCAATATAGCAACTGCTATAATCTGCTTGGCCACATACAGGACTTATAATTTCTCTAAGATGATCTTTGATGCTATGGTAAAGAATATAGAGAGCCCCCATAAATTTTTGATGCATCCTAGGTTCATTCAAATCTGCTTAAATATGCAAAAGAAACACCTTCAACCTCACAACGATACCTATGATGCTCATTTACTTACCAACAAGGTTTTTAGTAACATGGAGAGGTTGACAAAGGGTTATACAGGAGTGGAAGTGCCTTTATTTTCTTTAATGCTTAATGCACCTTCTACTTCTCCATCCAGAATCCCATCTGCTCAAGAACCTTCACCTCAACCTACTTTACCTAGTCCTCCATCCACTTCTCTACCACAACAAACAAAACCCTCATCTGCTGCAGAGGAGCATGTACCAACACCCCATGACTCACCTCTCCATGCTCTTCATTCACATGGAAGTGATGAGGGTAGACTGCAACAAACTGAATTGACGAATTTGATTACTAAGTTATCTGACAGAATTGGCAGTTAGGAAAATGACTTGAAACAGACAAAGAAGATTTACAGTACTGCTCTTACTAAGTTGATTTTGAGAGTAAAGAAACTGGAGAAGAAGGTCAAGACTAGCAAAGCAAAGAGGAAAGTCAAGATTGTTCTTTCAGAAGAAGAAGATAATGCAGAAGATTCTTCCAAACAGGGGAGGAAGATCTCTAACATTGATCAAGATCCAAACATCTATTTGGCTCAAGATGATGAGACATGTTAGCTTCAAGAAGATGTAGAAGAGGATACACAGGTTCAACAAAAGCAAAGTCATGATACTGGAGTACTCTTAGATGAAGGAGAACCTACTGAGCTTGTACAAGATCAAGGAAGTAGTGAAAAAGGTCAACCAGAAGTTACTACTGCTGAAGTTTTAGTTAGTACTGTTGGTGTACATCCTAGTACTGCTAGTACAATTCGTAGTATTGCTGGAAGGATTATATATAGCAGAAGGAGTGCTCAAAAGAGGGAAGATAAAGGAAAGGCAATCATGATAGAGCCTGAACCTGAGAAGAAGTCTAAGAAGTAGCTTGAGCAAGAAAGACTAGATTTTGAATAAGCTATTAGACTGCAAGAACAGCAAGAACAGCTTGATGAACATAAAAGACAACAAATTGCAAGGGATACTGAGATAGCTAGACAGTTACAAGAAGATATTCAAAAAGCTAGTCAAGAACAAGAGGACCAAAGAGAAGCTGATTCTACAAAGGTTATTGATTGGAGTGATCCAAATGTTATAAGATATCATGCACAACTAAACAGACCAAGATCTGTTGCTGAAGTAAAAAGAAATATGTGCAAGTATTTGTGTAATCAAGGAAGTTACAAGATGAAAGATTTCAAGGGAATAACCTATGATGATATTAGGCCAATATTTGAAAGAGTATGGATTAAGTAAATTTCTTTGTGCCTATGGATTCAGAGATAGAAAGTCAACTAAGATTGAAAAGAAAAAGGAAAGAAGTTCAAGAGGAACCTATTGATACACAGAAGATTGTAACAAAGGAAGTTGACGAAGAAGTTCAACAAGAAGATGTTGTAACTGAACAAGCTGTGGAAAAAGGATCAAGAAAAGTTAGTGGGAAAAAAAGGAAGTCACTAGCTAGAAAGAAAGAAATTTCAAAGAAACAAAAGCTTGATGTAGAAGAAACAACTGATTATGAGAAAGAAAAAGAAGATCTCAAAATGTGGTTGACGGTAGTCCCAGATGAAGAAGCAATTATAGATCCAGAAGTCTTGCATATAAGGTATCCTATAGTGGATTGGGAATCTCAAAGTTTAGGAGATATGCATGTTTACAAGATCATTAGAGCTGATGGAAATACAATCTACCACAAAACATTTGAGAGTATGCTAAGAAAATCTGATAGACAAGACTTAGTAGATTTGAATAGATTGGTGATGGAAAGATTCAAAGGCAAAGCTCTAGAAGGATATAGTTTGATGCTCTAGGGAGATCTCAAGACTATGTTTGAACCAGATGCAGATGATGAAGTCTGGAGAGATCAACAAGAGTTGAATCTGATTAGTTGGAAGCTATATGAAAACTGTAGAGTTCACACATTATTGTTAGATGGAACCATGATTAGTTTTCATATGTTAGTAGAGAAAAAGTACCCTTTCACTAAAGAGATATTGAAAAAGATGCTTAATTGGAAACTAGAAGCTGAAGCTGAAAGCACTATGGCTTTTGAACTTTTAAAGTTTGTGAAGTCTCAGATTGAAGATCAGTGAAAGTGTGTTTAGAAGAATCGTCAGTAGAAGAAGACTTAGAAGATTTATTTCAAAAGAAACTTAGGATTTAAGAATAAATCACAAGTTTAAGGGAGGATTATTAGGAATAAATCTTCACAGGGATAATACTGCTAGAACAAGTTAGTACTGCTAGAAGAATTTTAAACTGCCAGAAGAAAGTTAGTACTGCTAGTATTAAAAGTTAGTACTGCTGAGGTTTTTAGTACTGCTGCATGAAGATTTCTTGAAGAAGAAGTAAGAAGATATGTATGGAATGTATATCTTATATAGATTAGAAAGATACGTATATGTTTAGAATATAGAAGATCTTATAAGATTTGTAGTTATCTTGTAAAGGACTCCTTAGTCTATAAAAGGATATCCTAGGTTAAGGTTTTAGATATCTTCTTCAAAATATGATCTAGAGATATAGCTTTAAGGTTGTAAACCCTAGTACTAAGTCAGAGTACTCGTATTATTATTCTAATAATATTGAAGCATTTTGGTTTTATTCATTGTTCATTCTACTGCATCATTGTCATTATTACTGTTTCATTGATAATACTTCTAGAGTATTAAAGTGTAGATTCCGCATACACCTTAGTATAAACACAAAGTCTCTAATATTGTTAGTTTGGATTTATCCAAGGTAACATACTCTTTACAAGGTAAAGAAACGATCAAGATTTGGGATCAACAACAATCTTGTCGATAATGTTCTTTTTGAGGAAGTGCTATCAGATATTGCGGCAGACTTTGATTGTTTGAGCTTTCATCATGTATATATCTTTGTTGATTGAGCATGAGGTCTTGAATCTTGACTCTGCTAGAATGAGGTTGTAACGCTGTCAGTTATCCCTGAAAATTGATGTTAGTGATAAACAGCAGATATAGACGAATATGGCTTTGTCATTCGTCTTGAGTTCAGTTGCATTAACCTCTGGTTCCGTGAGGACCGTTTTACAGTATAAATATTATACCTGTGATCAGGTAGGTTTAATTTAGAAGAACCTCCTTGACAGGGTTTCCAGCTCAAAGTATTAGATCCTCTAACGCGATTGCATTAGATTCACCGTACTTGCTTGTTCTCATTACCAGAACGTCTCAAAGCAGACAGCACGGTAAGAGTGAATCAGATAGTTACTATCTTTCTGATTGAGTCGTCAATTCATATACTGGACCAAAATTGATATCCAGTTGACACAAGCTTGATTCATTTAGAATCTCGCAAGTCACCTACCAAGAGCTTGTTTGATGTTGGCTCAAGAAGGATTTCCATCGTCACTGTGAATACTAAAGAGTATCACTCTGATGTTCTGGCAATTATCACAAGGATAATGCGTAGGACTTATTGATACCAAATGTTGTATAATGATGTACGACATTTTGTATATTGGAATTTGTGTCCTAGTGAGATTTTTGATGGATCTCGTTGGCTCTAGACTCTATAAGTGCACATTTGTTATTTGGTAATCGGAGGCTGGAGCGGACTGCCACCTTTTCAATATCAACGATCTCGGAATGAGAAAGCCGATAGAAACGTGTTGATCTCCGTGAGAAATGAAACAGAAATCTTTTAAGAGATTCTGAGTGGCTAGGGAGGGTTGTGCATTGCATCACTGGGTCCATGATGACTTGTCATCAATATCATAATCATCTTTGTGATTACCGATAGATTATGCATTGACTTGGTTTCTGCCAAATGTTATATAGAGGGCTTCTTTCTTTTCACCCTTTATCCTTACAATTCTTTTTCATTCTTTAACCCCTTCAGTGCTTACCGAGACTTCATGACTAGTACCTTGTTGGGTTTGTTCCGGCACTAGCTCCATCTTAGTCGGCACTATTCCCTTATTCTCACTTTACTCCTTTTTTCAATCATACCTAGGACTTCTACTCTATCTAATAGAGTGTTCCTGGGTAGATCCCTCCGGTTCTGGCTGGATAATGGAACGAATTTACCTAAACCGCCTTATAACTTCTTGAGAAACAATAGTTGGTCGGTCTTTGTGTATTGCCTTGAAGATCCATAAAACCATTTGATAAACAATCAGTCAACATGTCTGAGAAATCATTTGAGACACATTAAGTGTTTCTAGAGTTACCAAAAAGCTCCCCCTACACATATGCACTATATTATGAAAGAGTTTTGCACATGCAAGGTTTGGGAACGCACTTATAGATTGAAGATCATATCCGTTATTAATCCGTATTGATCACATTTTAATCACTATTCTCCCCTTCAAAAATTGCATATGTGTTTATAGTTTTTGACAATTAGTGAATTAAAAACAAGTTAATATCCAGAATTCACATGAGCCTAACTAAGTCTGGGAGAACAGGAGTACATGCATAATGAATCATATTATTATACTCCCCCTCAATTATAGAATAGAGTGAAAACTTGGAGTGGGAGTTTGTTAAGCATACAATTTTGAAAGAATTTGAAATTTCTTTTTGAAAATATCTTGAAAAATTATGCTCAACAGGAAAATATGTGAGATATATCTTATTTACCATCATTTTCCTTAGAACTTCTCTTGAGCATTCAAAACATTGAATGTTTTTATATGACTTTGCTCAAGACCGAGAAGATATGAACTTCCCGTTGTTTAGGATAAATGTACATAATGAACATTTTCCTTTCTTTGGAGACCGAGTCCTAAGCTGACATTTACTTAGAAGTCGTAGAGAAAAAGTGAAATGACATGTTTGAAAGCATTTAAAACTGTTGCTCGAACTTCATTTATTCACACGTGTTAATATTAATCAACATTTCTAGGTGCGCAAATGTTATCGATTGTCGAGAGACATGTCGGAGAAGATTATTTTTGTATTTTTTAAATTTTCTGTTTTTGTATTTTGCTTTTATAGGTTTTATATTTTGTATTTTCTTTTTCTTGGTTTTATATTTTTGTATTTTCTTTTTCAAAAATATTTATAAATCAAAATAAAGAGAAAGATAAAAAATATTTACAAGTCGAAGTTTTCATCAGCAGTGATAGTTGTTGCTAGAGTTGAAGTAGATGAAGTTGAATCTTGTTGTTGTTGACGTTTATCTGATGCATCAACAGTATTCAGCGGAAGACTTTGAAACAACTTGATTTTCTCCATTTGAATAATTCGTCAAACAAATGACCGAATAGACTTTCCAACTATATCATCGACGTCATGATTATCATATCTACTAAAGTGAAAAAAGATTTCTCTTTTTTTATAAGGTAAAGCGCACTGAAGCGTACACTCCCCTTTTATTTGAGGCTCGGGTTATGCACTGAAGTGTACATAAGCCATTGACTTGAGCTAACAAACATTGAATGTTTCGAAAGTAGCTCAAGACCGAAAAGATTTCTCTTTTCGTTGTTAAGATAAATGCACTGACACGTACATTTTCCTTTTATCTGAAGAATAGGTTACAATCTGACATATGATTACAAGCCATTGCTGAAAGCTCATCAGATGTCACATTCATTGTCTCCATGATTTTCTTTGTCCGTCGATTTATACTCGGAAAGCAATGGAATTAGCAGAGTATCAAGCCAATTTTGACAACCTATCATAGAGAAAGTTGAACTTGGAAACCTTTTGTTGATAGGTTCCTGAGGGTTAGAAGTACAAGCATTATCACCTTTAGAGCAGTCATGTTGACACTCAGATTCACTGGTTGCAATTATCTTTCCTTTAAGGTCAAACATTCTTCCAGTTGGTGACCACCTATGGCAAGATCTAGGTGTACTAGGCTTAGGTGAAGCAAGTCTTTCTTTGGACCCCACCTTTTTAGGTTTCCAGACTCTTGGCTTATGTTTCCTTTGATTTGCACTTTTTGAAACATTAGCACTTTGGTTTTTCTTTCTAGATTTCATGCCATTCACATACTGAAGCACACAATCATCATGATTAGCGGTAATTAGACATTGCTTACATGTAGCACAAATAACCTCAGATTTTTCATTTCGAATTGCAAGCTTAATGTTATTACATTCAGATGACGTATGGTCCGGATAGTTAGAAGACTGTAAACTCCTATGGTTTTCTTCTATTTTCTCTAACTTATTCGAGAGGCAACTACTCTTAGACTTAAAAGGGACCTTATCACTCTTAGGATTGTTCCTAGGCTGTGGTCTTCTGGTCCTAGTAGTGCTTTTAACGTCTTTAGGAGAGAAACCATTTGTTTTGGAATTTACATCGTTCTTAGTGATGACATGAGGTTGTGAAACAGTGATCGGTTTTGTCCTAACGCTTGCTTTTACATGTTTGTTAGGCACAAAGTTGTCTACCCTAGAAGCTTTAAAAGGATTAATCCTAAAGATTCCTGGAGCAATCACTCTTTCATTGTTCACAACAGTTGATTCTCGAGAGGAAGGTGCCGAGTTTGAAGTGACTGGTTTTGACAAAGCATTCGACTTACCAACCTTGGGAATAACCGTAGATTTAGGGAAAGGAGTTACAGAATATAGTTTTGGTTTAGAAGAAGAAGGTGGTTTTCCCAAGATTGATTGCTTTGAAAACTGAGTATTCACACTCGTACCTTTGTTGGTGTCCTTTTGTTCAGAAACCTTGTCAAATAACTGAGCTCTCAAGTTAGCATTTTCATAGATCATGTCATGTAATTTATCTTGCAAAGAGTCAACTATGGCTTTGGTTTAAGCCCGTGTCACTTTTATAGAGTCAAACATATTCTTGTATGTGGTCTTAAGGTGAGCATTTTCTTTAGCATAATTTAAAACCTGAAACTCTAATTCTACGTTCTCATTCTCTTGTTTCTGAGACAAAGGATTAAGGGTATTTGATACATATGAGGTATCCTTACTTTTACCCTTTTGATCTCTTAATTGAGCTTGCAACCGTTTGATCTTTTATTGCATGTCATTATAAGCTTTATCGTACGAAATTTTGTCATATTTGCATTCTTCACACTTTTTGTACCAATCATTCCAAAGTTTAGCATATTCATTCTCCTTTTTAATGATACAATTTTCAAATCGTTCTTTCGTACGGTCAAGCTCGGTTTGGAGATTTGACGAATCTACAACAGATGGATTTTGCACGATAGCCATAATATCCTGACTAACAATTGCTCTCAAGAGACGCTTAATTTCCAATTCCAATACATTGTGCTTAGCAAGAGATTCATCAGCTTCTTTTGCAAGAGATTGGAAGTCTCGAACAAATTTGGTTGCTTCTTTCAAAAATTATATTTTGAAATTTTGCACTCTAGCGCCAACTTGGTTGACGATAGGGAAAATTTCATCTTTTACAATTTTGTGAATCTCTTGGTGAGTAGAAGACGACCAATTATGTATATCCAAAGTCATTTTTTGTTTGACAACACGTTGAAGAGTCACAATGGCTCTTTTTACCTCATTTAGAAATTTTCGTGCAACACTTGGTGTAGTATCATCCAAAAATTCTTCATTTGGTATTGAAAATGATTTAGAAACATTTGCCGTTTTAGAAGTATTTGAAAAATACGACTCTTCATGTGACTTGGCCGTTTGAGAAACAAAAACCCCCCGAAAGATGATTAGTCTTTGTATAATTTGCCGGTTTTATTTCTTTGTTTAATTGTTTCATTTTTAGACGACTCTCTTGAGCAAGTTGCAGTGTCTCTTTCGAATCATGCACAGCAGAAGGATCATGCTTTTCTAATAACACTTTGCCATTATACAAACTCCGTTGTTTCTGCTGAGCTTGCTTGAGATAAAAAGGATTTTGATAACCCAAAGCCATTTTCTGTTCGGTGTGGTAAAACGAGTCTGGCTTAGGTGAAAGCATGTGCATCGTTTGAATCGATTAACCCGTTTTGACCAAAATATTATCTAATTCCTTTATCTTATTCTCAAGTTGAATTTGTTTATCAAGAAGCTCGTCTTCGCGAATTTTGAAATCAGACTTCAACCTTTTCTTTTCTTTGAGAAGAAAAGAAACATTTGATTTTTCCTTTGAAATATGTTTATTTAAATTTGAAATTTCCTCATTCAAAGTCGTTATTTGTTTACCGAAACTTAAGTGAAGAGCATTATCTTTTTAGTAAGACATTGTTCTTGATAAACAGACTTTTCTTTCAAGTTTGTCATATTTTTCTTGACTAATTTCAAAATACTTTTCTTTATATCTAGCAAGCTCAGTGGTCAAATCAACATTAGTTTCTTTCAACATGTGATTGACCAAGTTGACTTTCTCAACTTCAATTGCTAAATTATTATTTAATGAATCATATAAAACAAGTGTTTCCTCAACATTTGCAGGATGTTGTTCTACTGTTCCCCCACCTTGTTCCACACTAGAAACCTCAGAAATGACATTATTATCATTCTATGGTACTTGGTGTGGTTCAGGAATGGGCTCGAGTAGCTCAGTATACTACTCCTCTTGAGTAAACATATTGAATATATCATTATCATAACAATTTTCAGAATGGTGTACCTCAGGTGATCCATCTGAATCATAGACGGGAGCTTTGTCAGACTGAGTACCCGATGTGGATGCTTGCTGCAAATTATCCTGTAAATTGTAGTTGGCAGTTACTTTCTCAATTTCATCATAAGCATCTGCAGCAGCCATGAATTCAAATTCCTCATAAGTGAGTTGAATCCCTGCTTCTTCCTTTGAGCAATATGCATCTGTTTCTGAAGATAAGCAGCATCTTGTTTCCTTGGCTTTACTATGCAGTTGCTGGCATAATGACGCTCTATTCTACAGTTGTAACACCTTATCGGATTACCATTGATACCATTACCATTACCCTCAGCCGGTGCTGTAACAACATTTCCATTTCCATACTAATTTGCAATTTCCAAAACAATACTAATCCCATTCTGATTTCCAACATTCTGAACACCCGGATTCTGACTTGCATTTAGAACAACTTGATTCCCGACATTATGCATTGCATTCGGTCTAAACTGGTTCCCAACATTATCTTCAACCATTAGCATTTGTCTGTCTTCATCCATATTCATACCCGGTTGAGCAATCTAACTGTTGCAGGGGTTTGATGAATTTCTTTGGTTGTTGTTTGTTGGAGTGGTGTTGTTTAGCTGAAATGCCTTAGTCATGAGTTTAAGTGCCATGTCGAATGCATTTATGGGATCTGAGATATCTTCGAGATTTTGCATTGGTTGTTGCATGTAGTTCGTGTTGAATGAAGGTTGTAGGAAAAAGTTGTTGTTGGGTTGTGGATGTTGTATGTGGGTAATATGTGATGATTGATCTGGGTGAAACGGTGTCTGAGTGTTTGCCATTAATGCCAAAGGATCATGTGTGTTTGCAAATCGTTGTGCTCTAATAGCATTGATGTCTTGGTGAGTCGACATTGTAAAAGTGATGTGAAATGATACACAAGGATCTTAAGTGGGTAAAGTGATTGTTGTTATGGATTGAAACCAGTTGACATTCACGGGATTTTACAAATCTATGGCTTAAACCGTAAAAAGAATCGACTTTTACAGGATTTTACTAAATCAAGAAAAAACCGTGAAACAAAGATTAATTTGATGTTGAGATCGTTGTTGAAATTGAAGAACTTGAGCTTTTGTTGGCGAAAAATGAGCTAAAATGGACTAACGGTGAGATTTAGTCGAAAAAAGGACTAACGGTGTAAACTTGTTTCAACATGGAGGGTTGTTAAACAAGAAGGGACTAACTTTGAAAATTATGTTGGAGATGAGGGGCTGCATGTGCCATATTGTCAAACTTGTTAATTAATGCTTAATTTTCCCACCAAAACAATATCAACTTCGTATTTAAAATTTGGAATTAACGCACGATTATTGTTTTAAACTTATGATCTCGATCGGTTATCGTCGGTGAAATCCAAATATACCACGATGATTGAAAATGGATCACGGTCACAATGGTGTATGTCTTAAGCCCCGTCGTTAAACGTCACACGAAACCGTAAAACCAAAAAAAACTTAAACATGTATAGTACTAGTTCGATTCCTCAAAGGTGTTTACTAGATCGGTTCTCAAGTGTTCTTTCTAGTTTGGTTTGCACTAGACTTAACTAGATCGGTTTGCACTAGACATGGTTAGTTCGGTTTCTTAAGAATCAACTAGTTCGGTTCCTTTAAGCTTGTTACTTGTTCGGTTGATGAAGAAACAACTAGTTCGGTTCCAACTAAACTTAACTAGTTCGGGTCTTCAAGGATTGAACTAGTTCGGTTGAAGAAGCAATGTACTAGTTCGGTGCTCAAATCTTTCGACTAGTTCGGGTCCTTAATGAAAACTACTAGTTCGGTGCTCAAAGGTTTTTACTCGTTCGGTTCGCACTAGATTTGGTGCTTTAGTTCGGGTCACACAAAATATCAAACACCTTGTTGGCACTTTTTTTTCTTTTTTCCGTTTCACATCTTGTACATAAAAAGCCAACTAGAAAAATAAGCTTTACAAATAAGCTTGATTTAACCACGAAGATAAGCTTGTGTTCAAATAGGCTCGAAACCAAAACTGACAAATAAGCCCACAAAAATAAGCGTGACAATAAGCTTGTGAAGCCACTGAGTAAGCCACGAAAAAAAGAATAAAAGAGATGATAAGAAGTTGCTTTTCAAACGAAACACACTCTTTTTGTCAAACGAAACACACTCTTATTGATTAAAATGGTATTGACTCATGTTGTTTTTCAAAACAAAAACGCACCAAGTCATAACTAAATATGATGAATAGTAAGCCCAAATGAAAATTTTGTATAGAAAGCCCAAATAAGAATGTAAGCAACAAAAGTATAACGAGTGAAATTTAAACAAAAATAAGCCGAATAAGTAAAAAAAATAAGCCTTTTTAAGCCGAACCAATAAACTCAAATAAGCCACCACAACAAAACCACAAACACAACACACACGAATACAATACACTCCTTGTTAGCTCTTGATAACTTTATGATAAAATAATGTATTTACCTAATCATGCATTACTTCTCTGATTGCTTCTCCTAGATCCGTTGCTTTGTCACACTTTTGATGATCTGTGTAAGTGTTTCCTAAGTCATGAACGGATTACACGAACCCGCCGTCTATTTAATATTCTGTTAAGGCAACACACAAGTAAGGTAGTATGATGACTATTACAAGGCCCCTAAGAGTATATTAAATGCTTGTGAAATGTCTTAAGAGGGATTAACCATATAAGGGGTAAGGTAGTATGAAGACTATTACCGATGGTATCCTTTCTACACACTCGCGTTTCCCTAGACGTCTATGCCAATTTAATATCTTAATGCTAGTTTTCTAAAGCCTAACGCGCACATTCATCAACAAGAAGTGATGTCGTTTATGAGAACGAATCGAGTAATATTATATAAGTATTTTCCGTTAGATATAAAAATTACTTTAGGAAAAGTAATAATCAATCTTCCGAGAGTCGTAATCCCATCGAGAATTGAATTGAGAACCACGTTTATGTTTGAAATTTAAATGCTTGATTATCTTTTAATTTTGGTTTTTGATTTTAAACTAAATATATAATAATACTAAACTAAACTAGATTATACTAAATAACAATAAGCAAAGCAATTAAACGAAGAGATATATATAAGAAAGATATACTTGCTAAGTGAAATGTTTAGATCCTTAAGTGTGAATTTAATATTAAGTCCTTATCGATGAATCAATATCTATCAAATAAATTATCTTCTCACAACGTTTGTTTTTATTGAAAGCAATTTTTATCAAGATATCGATTACTAAATTAATGCCTAATTATTCTTACGGCTTTTGCCCGTTCGAATAACCAAAACACTAATCTAAGTAATCCAAAAATCACTAATCAATATGTCTACTTTAATTATCACATTTAATTCACTAAACAATTAATCACTTAACAAGCATAAAAGAAAACTACTCACTAAGCATATTAACAAATAAGCAACAACAGACATTATAAGCTAAATTAAACTACACTAATTAATATTGAAAAGAGAAAGAAGGTAGAACCGAATTGATGAACCAAAATCGACTACAAAACCATCCGATTACATAAACTAAGTAAAATACCAAGTGTATTTCCTTATTAGACTTTATTTTACTAACTAGATAATAAAGTTATAAACTTTATATCTAATAAGCTTGTAAAATCTAATCAAAAGTTCTAAACTTGGTAATCAAACTAGCTTATGAACCCTTAAGCTCATCGCCTCATGTATAGAAGGTTTCATCAAAATAAGCTAATAGATTAAGAAAACACTATTTAACTTTTTAAAACTAAAGTAATTAAACTACTTGAAATTAATCTAAATGAAACTAATTTGTCACCAAAAAGAGCTTAAGTGAATACACCGGGACAAATAGGTCCCTTACAAGAACTATTATGGTTTCGTATAAAAGCTTAAATAAGTAAAACTAATAAGCAAATCGAATAAGCTATGTAATATCTTATTCGGATACTATAAGATAAAAGAGTAGCTTAGATAAGCTAGATATACTCCTAATAAGCTGTAAATTGAATAAGCTAGGATGAGCTTTCCCGAGTCTAATAAGCTAGGAGATAGATGCCATTGAAATAAGCCATAAGCTTCGAAAATAAGAAAAGAAGAAAAGAAAGGGAAACAAAAAATCTATAAGCTAATTGGAATATATAAGCCTTAAACAAATTGAATAAGCTATAATAAGCTTATTCGAGAGAGTAATAAAGCTAAGAGAAACAATAATCTAAACTTATCCGAAAATAAGCTCAAACTAAAAGCCTATTAGAAAACTTATTAAAACCGGAACCTATAAAAGAAAATAAGAGATGAATCGAATAAGCTATGTAAGCTTATTTTATTTCCAAATTCTTTCTTATATAAGCCAAGCAAATAATCAGTAGAAATAAGCTTATAAGATAAGCTTATGGTCGAAAAGCTAAGAAGAAAAGAAAGAGAGAATAAGCCGCTAGAAGAAGCTAAGTGACTTCCAAAACTTTCATCTTCATTAAGTAAGAATACTTCTACAATAAGCTAAATAAGCTGGAAAAGAAAATTGCAATAAGCTGGAAATTAAAACTAATAAACTAAAATTTTGAGAGTAAACTATTCTAAATCTAATTCTACACCCCAACAAATGAGCAGCTGTGTCTCTTTTATAGCCAAAGTAGGAGTGGAAATTTGGTAATATTAATGGAGGAGCGTATGTACGAAATTTCCACGAAAGAGCATTTAATTCCTAATCATTTGCATTGGATCTAACAACCTCGTACTGCGAGCACTTGAAATACCCGATCCGCCAATCGCTGAATGACACGTGGTCATCTAGAAGATTCAGTTATTGGTTGGTTAACTGATGTGTCGTTGTGCGTAGGTATTTTATGTATCAAGTTTTACTATTTATTTGATGCCGACTATACCTAAAAACAACACTTTAACGGGCAGTGTACCCGGTCAAGATGTAGCTTAGTTGGTAAGTACGGTGTCGATCACTGAGAGCGAGAGCGTTGATATCTAATCTATCAGTAATTTAGTTTTCTAAGTTAAACCTAAAACTAGTGCAAAAGGGGAGTTTCAGCCTGAGAGACTGGCACGGTCTTGTGTATCTAACCAAAGGTTTTGATGACAAGTAACGCAATAAACACACACAAGTAGACAAGCAAATGATAGAGAAGCGGTCAAGAACTAATGTAAGGAAAACATATCAACCATGAATAATCTGATAAAACGCAGGTTTGTTAATTTAGTGCAATGATTGAATTATCTCAGAGGGCATATCATTTCTAGACTTAGGCGGTACTTCTTTCTAAGACCTAGACACGCTAATTCTGTCATGATTAGATGCATCCGAATAAAGCAAGCATTTGTTGATTATAATCTACCTTAGGAGATTAATAATAGTCCTCTTACTAAACTCTAGCTCATAGACACTTTACCCACTTATTGCTTAACGGCTCTTTATATACTAGTTGTCAACTGTCCGAGTCCTTACCAATGAAATTAGAACGTACTCGTTGATACCATGGTCACCTTATGGCTCAAATAAGCTCACTAAACTAAAGGCAAGGATAGGTCAATATTTTTGATCCTATGATTCTAGATATATAAATTGCAATATAGAGAGCTATCCCGGACTCTTAGCCTACGCCGAAACAACACCGAAGTTGCAGCGCATTAAATATGTAGGACCAGACCCAGTTAAAGGACAGGTCGCATACTTATGAGAACTATTTGATATCTAGTAGAGCTACAGACGATATCCTTAGATACGGATTGAACGCATATTAAAGCACATAAATGAATATCATGTAATAAACATAATCAACAATCAACGATAAATTAAGAAATCGAGATAAACAAACCAAACATTAAATCTTCATAAACATGGCTGATACCTAAAGCTATCAGCCGATACTCATTGTAAAAATACACACGGTTTCATATATGAACGATTAAAGAAAAGAAACCTTAACCGAACGCGTATGGGTTGTGCGAAGATTACAAGAGTTTTCCTATAATCTTGAGGCTCTTTTCTAACCTTCTATTCTCCTTTATTCGTCCCTTGGTCAACTTGGTGGTTTAAGGATTTACTTGCATACCTAAATCTGAGTTTAGGGTCTTCTATTTATAGAGTCTGGAAAATGGTCAATACGCCGTATCGAGCGATGGGGGATACGGCTATTAGGGATTTCATGGAGTAACGACCATGTTTGATATCTTCTAGAATATTCACATTCTGTAACTTGAATACGGCGTATAGGAGTATCCTGGATATGACGTATTAAACTTGTTTCCTTCGTGGTCTTTTGTGAAGTGCAGGCACAGATACGTCGTATCTTCTTGATGGATACGGCGTATAGAGGTAAATTCTTCTTCGTTAACCAAAGTATTATATACGGCGTATTCTTCTGTAACCTTTTCCCTTTTTGTGTTCTGAATATTTTAATTATAGTCCTTTGACTATTTGACTTTTGTCAGTTTATTCAGATTTTGTACCGTGTTGACGATGGTAATTTTATAAGAATTATGGTGATTTATGGTTTATTGTGATTAATAATCCCTTTTGCAAGGTATTATTGTGTTATTTGTATTCTGGGTGGTTTACCTGTGAATTTTAAGAAATGCCAAAAAACGAGTCTAACACATCCGTTAATGTCCAAATTGAGTTTTAAAGGGTTTAAAGCGTAAATATGTCGTGTGAATACTCTAGGTTAATGGAAAAGTATTTTTAAAGTGAATAAAAATGCTAATTAACTTTGGGGTAAATTTTACGGTTGAGTTTTACGAGCTTTTAAGTAATTTCGACACGAAAAGAAAGGCCCGGGACTCCCTTGGATCCCATGGCCGGTTATAGCTAGAAAGAGAGACAAGGAGGCTTAATTTTAGCTTCTTTGTCTAAAGTTGTACACATTATATGCTTCCACTAAAAACATTTCATCATAATCTATTTCATTTATAAAAAAATAAAAACACACACTAGTGTGTATGTTGTGTTCGTCCGCCACCAACCACCAACAAACCACCAAATATTTTCCAACTTTGATCGAGAACGTGATAGTCTGGGTTGATAAGAGTGTTTGGGTATTCCTTTAAACAACGTTTGGGTTGTCCGGTTCATGTCGAAATATACATTTTTGAAGATTTTCTTGTAAGTTTTTAAATTTAAATTTCGTTTATCCTTTTGGATTTGTTTTGATGCATAGATGTTAGTTGTACAAGTTGATCGTTGTGAAAATTGATTTTTGGAAGCGAAATGAATAAAAGGGGGGTGTTTGGTTCGTTGAATAAAAGAAAGAAAAAGAGGATTTTTGTAGTTTTGATGTTGTGGTCGTGATTGTTGAATAATATATGTTGCTAGATAGCTTATTTTTTATAGTAGCTTGTATAGCTTATTCGGGCTTATTTTTAAGTTATTTCTTGGCTTATTTTGGGCTTATATGCCACGAACCATTCCCAAAATCACTAGGAAAGTGATTTTGATTATTTTTGTGTTATGGCGTATGTTGTGGACTATTTTTTAGGCTTATGGTAGTAACCAAATACGATACGTAGCTTATTAGCTTATTTTCAAGCTTAATATACGTATTTTGAGTTATTGGACTTACAGCCCAATAAGTCTATTTAAGTCGCGGCTTAATGGGAGAGCTTATTGTGGTCCGGATTATTTTCTACATATAAGTATATGCTTTTATATGTAAATGGACTTTGGTTTTGGACTTGGATCGTATTTTGGACTTATAAATGTCTTAATGGACCCTTGTTGGGCCTTAAAGCCCAATAAGCGATATTTAGTCGTTATGAGAGTTTTGACGGACTTTTGAAAGTGAAAATGTATTTACAAAGTGATATTGAACGATATTTTTGAAAACGTTTTAGTAAACGTTAAAGATTTAGATTTTGGGATTTTGTCGAAAAGTGTCGAATTGGTAAAAAGTGTTGAAAATAAGGTTTGAACCTTGGAAAATGTTGTATGAGCGTACGGGTCATGCCGAAATTTCGTAAAAAGTTTATACTTAGAAATTTTCATAAAAACACGATTTTTGATTTTAAATAATAAAATAATATTTAATTATTTTATATATTTAATAAATCCACTAAAAGACGAAAAATATCATTTTTCTCGAAACTTCTCGGATGTTTATATTATGATTAAACGTTTCATTTTCTATCACTTCGTGATTATTTTATGATATTCGGGGGTACCAAATGGACTTATCGAAATATATTTATAATTATATATTATAAATATTTATTGGTATTACATATCTATTTTCTTTAAATAGTATAAGTATATAGCGTGGAATTGTCAGAATGATATGATCGCTGGGTTTTATCGTCAATCATCACACCACTAAATTGTTTTGGAAAATTGTACAACGCGTCTAAACTCTATGCATCAAACGGGAGATTGTTTTGGAATTGGATGATTAAATTGGGACATTAACTGGACTAGGTCGTGTGCGGACGTCGTTGCAGTTTCTTGTGTGATTGAGATTTGGTTGCTAAAGACTTGCTTGATGTGAGTTCTCGTAGCCCCACTTTTTACTGTTTTTCCGTTGGGAGAAAATGATACTCAAATGTGTTTTGAAATGTTTTTAATTGAACTGTGCAAAATGTGGTTTTGTTTTTGGGACAAGTTATGTGCTTATGACTGCTATGTAAATATGTGTTGCTTGATTGTTTGGATCGGATGGGTTCGCCCACCCAGTATCTGTGTGACTGATTTGGATCGGATGGGTACGCCTACCCAGTATTTGTATGACTGATTTGGATCAGATGGGTACGCCTACCCAGTATTTGTATAGTTATTGGAGTGGATGGGTACGCCTACCCAGGTTTGTGTGTGGTCCTACCCTAATTTTAGTGCTTCAGATGGTAGGCCCTTTAGGTGCGTAAGTGACATATGGTTGTTGATTAGCGATGATGCTAAGATTGTTTGCATATATATTCACTGTCATATAGCACTATTGTCCACTGTTGAAATATTGGCACAACTTTTGGGTTTAAGGTCAAACATACGAGCTCACCAACATTATTGTTGACGTTTTCGAGTATCATTTTCAGGTGTTGTGAAAGAAGAATAGTTTGGTGATTGTGATAGCAGGCTTAGATATATCCCGAGTGGATTTTCTTGTGAAGTCTTGCTTGCTTATTGTTTGATTCTAGTATTTGGATTAAGTTTGGATTTTGGACCCCTGTGTGGGCATTGAGTAAGTGTAAGAGATTGTGAATTTAGTTGCGATTTGGGACATCACTCGAGTTTGTTCAAGGTTGATGGTCTTCATAGCACATGAAGTTTATTCATTGTAGTTTTCTCTATTTTGTACCTTGTGTTATGGTTGATCCTTATGTTGCATTCCCGAGTTTCCGCCATTGTTGGGGTGTGACATCATCAAAGTCAGGCAATGGTCTTTTGATTCGTCAAAGTCTTGGATACGTCGTATAGGTCTAGAATAATACGGCGTATTTCTGTCAGATCAGTAGACTTTCTCAAACTCTTCATTTAAGCTCCAAAATGCGTGCCTTTTAGCTAATCTTCACCAAATACTCTATAATTACTGCAATTCTCAAATACAAACGATTAAGTAACAATTCTTTGCAATAATTATACAAAATGAGTTATATACATAGGATAAATGATGCTATAAAAGTGACGTTATTTGATGTCATCAAATATCCTTCCACTTGAATCCTACTTGTCCTCAAGTAGCCTTTAGAAGTTATAAAAATGTATCCCTAGGGATATTTTCCGTTAAGCATTTATTCGATCAATTACAAGTACGCAACCAAACATCTCATGAAATAGAAAGATGAAAACACTTAAATCACTCAACTAATCTATGTGGTAACATATAACTAATTCACTTAATTGCTCGGTCATGACGAGTATTCTATCATAAGCTTGACAAGGATACACATCTCCACCACTAGAGCTAAGGAGTAACAAGTTTATAAAGGTAAATGGGTTTTTATAGTAAGGCTTAGGGTTGATCATTCTTCAATCTTTCACCAGAAGTACCACTCCAACAAGGCAGCTGAAGCACACATACATGGTTGTAATGACGGAATAGACATGTGTGTTCGATCACATCCTTATTTGAATTTAACCAATGGTTAGGATGAAGAATGATATAGGGTAAGGACCTTTTAACTTTCACCAAAAGTCATAAACCAACGAGGCAGCTGAGACAAGCATACATGGCCTTAATGACGGAATACACTTGCATGCTCGTACACATCCTCATTCACGTAAAACCCATGGTTAATGATTAGGAAAGGGAAGTAAATTGTTGTTAAATAAAAATCACGAAGCAAATAGATTAAGTCTAAGATACAAGTTTCTAGACACTTTTTCCCCGACCGTTACCATGAAAAAGACACAACTATTTACAACTGTCTTGTTCATAGATCAAAAACAACAACCTAAGTTGACGTTCCCGTAACGATCAACTTCCCATTCGTCCCATACTTTACATACTCTACAAGGCAAGTTGTGATATCTTCCACTTCATACAATACTCTACATCATTGATTTTTGATGTGTATCAACGAATAATTGATCCTTCAAATGATTCCTTTGGTCTTTGCTTTGCGAAACGATTATCATCAAACCTTCCTTCTTTTTTTGTTGCGACTTTTTTGCTTTTTTCAAAAAATTTTAAATAAACCAAACTTCAAATCTCGGTGTAGTTTCACCATCTTCACAATCATAATAACTCCAGATAATTCCTTCGATAATTCTTTATTCTTCAGACTTACCAACAATTGTGATGGTAGTAAAATACATGAGCTTTGACTACTTTATACATTCCTGTTTGCGATGTGAAAATTTCTTCCAATCGTACCAAGGATAGAAAATTGACACAAGACTCGGGAAATACAAATTTTACACTTTAAGCAACTAGCAACTGTAAATAGACTTGATCTAACAGGGTAGGTTAAAGTGTAAAGGTGTAACAAAATAAACAAGTTGGTGTAATTCCTAAAGGATTGGCTCGATAGGTTTTTCTAGGGGTATCTTACTCTTAAGGGAGAGTAAACAAAGGGTTTATACGGGGGTTAACTAACCAGTGTAGTTAGTTAATAAAAAACATGTAAAGGCGTTTTGGGTGTAATCTTAAACTTTTACCAGTTTAAACAAGTTACTCTATCTAAATCCATAGTACTCATCACTGTGATCTCGAATAGATATATGATGATGTGTCATTTTATACACTTTTTCGGGGTCATTTAACCCCCAATATCATGTGTTTAAGCCCAAAATAGGTACTTAATCGTTCCTTTTCAAGTATTTCTCATTTGGAAGACATTTGGATGAATTACACGTGACTTGGGCTCATTTAGAGAAGAAATGGACGAGATTACGAACCAACACCATGACTCTTAAAGATTTGGCATACAGAGCCTGGAGACGGCGTCACATACCATACATGACGCCATCACACTTCATTCAGTGACGGCGTCACATATCTCAAGAAGGTGTCAGCCTGCACCGACTCAAACACAGATCTAGAAGATTCATCTTACGACGATGTCACGATTAAAACGCGACACCGTCGCGTCGATTTTCTTATATATACAAACCCGAATTTAGGGTTTTGAGTGTGTAACTTTATAATAAAAAGAGGGTACGAACCCTAGTTTGTTTAGTAGCTGTAGGAGACGATTTTAGGGCCTAAAACCCCTATTGTAACTCTTCCAATTCATGTTTTAATCAAGTAAGATTTACTTAATCATTCTATATGTCTATGTGTTGTTTGATTCATTTTTCTTGCTTTATTCTTAACATGCTCGGCTAAGCCTATTATTGTGTTTATTTATTATTGTATGAAATCTAGAATGTAGATCTTAGTGTCGTTGCCTCTTGTGATGGATGTGCACGTTAGGCTCTAGAAAACCAGCTTTTGTTTGTATTGCTATTGATATGTCTAGGAAAACATGATTGTGTAGAAAGGATACCATTGGGTAACAGTATTCATACTACCTTGCCCCCTAATATGGTTGATCTACTTTTAATGTATTTCACATGCACTTAGTAAACTCCTAGGGGCCGTGTAATAGTCTTCATACTACCTTGCATGTGTGTTGCTCTAGCGGCATACTAAGTAAACGGCGGGTTCGTGTAATTCGTTCATGCTTTAGGAAATAGTTACATAGATCATCATAAGTGTGACAAGGCAACAACATTAGGAGAAGCAATCTAAGGAGTAATACATGATTAAATAGACATAATCTTTTATCTTATTGTTATCACCATTAGTTTAGATTATTATTTAGTTTAATAGCTAAAACCAAACCTCTCTCCAATTATATGATTTACCTGCTTTCCATAAAATATAAAAACACAAAAAGAATCTTCCCTCAACCCTTAGAATTCTGTTAGACCGTGATTAGACCTTCCCAACCTATTCCTCGAGTGAACGATAAACAACCTCGAGTCTTGCCTATACTATACTACAACGATTAGGTGCACTGCCTAGGGAGTTGTAAAACTTCTCATGTAGAAGTCCTACGACAACCACACATCAAGTTTTTGGCGCCGCCGCCTGGGGAATAGTTAGGTTTTGATCATAGTTTAGCTTAGTTCTACTTGCTTGAATCCTTTCAAGTAAGAATTTAATTCCCGCACATTAGCTTTCTTGTAGTCTATCTTTTCTTCGTGTTATCTATTTTGTAACCCATTCTCGTCAACCACCATGGGAGACGAGAATCATATCCGTACTCTAGGAGATTACTTCAGACCAAGCCATAAGGGCTATAGGAATACCATCAAGCTCCCCGCAGGGAACAACGTGGTACCTCTTCGATCTGACACCATCCGGTTGGTGCAAAATGGATGCTCATTCCACGGACTACGGTCCGAGGATCCAAATCAACACCTCAAGGATTTTCTCAAACTTATGGACTCACTCGACCTTGACGGTGAAAATAGGGAAAGAACTCGCCTGCGTTTATTTCAATTTTCCCTACACGATCAAGCTAGCAATTGGCTTAAACGCCTTCCAGCAGGATCCATCTCCACATGGGAGGGTCTTACTACCTGATTCCTTGCTCAATTATTTCCACCGGGAAGGACCGCAAAACTCCACAACGATATCCTGATGTTCCAACAACATCATGAAGAATCTCTATCCAAAGCATGGACTCGTTTCAAGGACTTACTCCAAAAAGTCCCTCATCATGGCATTGATCTTTGGCTACAAGTCCAAATTTTTTATGACCATGTCAATCCTGTCACAAGACAAACCATTGACCAATCGGCCGGTGGTAAGCTTCGTGACCTCAACCCCGAAGAATCCTGGGCAATATTAGAGGACATCGCCCTCTATGACAATGAAAGTTGGAACGACCCAAGGGATTTCGCTAAGCCGGTCAAGGCAATCGCATTGCCTCAAGATGTCCCGAGTACATCCGACCATCGTCTAATCGAGCTCGAAAATCAAGTTCAACACTTGATGGAAGTACATCTTGCTCCAACACAACCTACCCACGTGAACAAAATCACTACTCCATGTGAAATCTGTAGTAGTCCCCATGACACTTAGTATTGCATGGAAAATCCCGAATAAGCCTTCGTTGAATATGCATCCTCGCGTACCGATGAAGCGGGAGGTAAGTGGTATACCTTTAAGCCCGAGCAAGACAATCTCGGTGACACCTATAATCCGTCATAAAGAAGTCACCTAAACATTAGGTGGAGACAACCCCAAAACTCCCAAAATAATTTTTTAAACCCACCTAACCGGTTCCAACCTAACGGTTCAATCCCGAACCGTCCCTCTAACAATCGTCCGCAAAATTTGTCAAACATCTCGGTTTTTCACCAATAAAGCATAAACAATCAGTCATATCTCGTACTTTTACTTGGTAAAATTGCATCATGTTTTTCTAATCATTTTTGTGTACCATGTGGATTTGTTTTCTTTAATTCTAGATTTGCTTGAGGGCAAGCAAAATTCAAGTGTGAGGGATTTGATAACGCTTAAATTATATACGTTTTTAGTCGCGTTATCCGTACTTTTGTATATGTTATTTGGTTATTTTATAAGATTTTGCTACTTAATCGTATCAAAGTGCGCATGCAAGTCTATATGTAGCCAAATACATGAAAAGGCCGAAAAAGACGAAGAAATGATAAATAAAAGAGGTTTTATACAAGTACGAAGAATCCCGCAACAAGATCAAGCTCGAGAAACCTTTCAAGAGTAAAATGAGTCAACCATATAAGCTTCCAAACCTGAAGATGAAGAATAAGTCGAGTTTGATTTAAAGATACACGCAAACGAAAGCTAAAACTGGAAAAAATAAGAAAAATACAAAAGTTGAAAGTGAATCCAGACGAAAGTCTAGACTGTAAGGTCGTTTTGACAAAAATTCAACTCGAAAGTTTATCCAGACTTGCGACCTGAGCCTGCGGACTTTTCGGCCAGAAACTGACAAATACATCTAGATGCGTGACTTGACCATCCAGACGCAAGTCTGTATGAAAATCATCTTCTCCAAGTAATTGGTTCTGATGCAAGAACAATCAAGATCATTCTAGAATCACTTTCCTCGACATTTTATGACCTTTAGGCCCCAAGCACATCATTTAATACCCCAAGGGCTTGGCACTAGTATAAAAAGGACCCTTTGGCCATTGTTTTCATGCACACTTCTACCAATCTCTCTACAAATTATTTTTAGCTCTTTCTACTCTCTTTTAAAGTCAAATCCCTGTCACAAAACCCTTGGAAAATCGCAGGAGCTAAAAGGAACAAGAAGGCATCATTTGGAGGTCAAATCATCAAAGAATCATCACCAATGCTTAAGGCATCAAAGCCTCATCATATGTCATCTTATTACAACTTTGTAAGACATTTTAATTATGTTTTCTAGTGCTATAGTTTCTAAGTTTATATCTTTGTTGGCTATGAGTGGCTAGTGCCCTTGTGCACTTGATTGGATGATGTTTGTAATATGAAGATTTGCCTTTGATTGTGATAACATGTTCTGATTCAGTTTCAAGCTAGATCTAAGATACATCTATGTTTATAATTCATATTGACGTTATTTTATCAAATTAGGTAGTTGCTAAAAGTTTCATAGGTCGAAAGGGTTACTTCTAGCAATCGATTGTAGCCTTTTTGTCCATGATCGGCTACCTTTTGTATTGACCATTTCTCAAGTAATTTGATCTAACAAAAAGCATAATTGTGGGTGTTAACATGTTTGTGAAATGAATCACGAAATAAACTTATTGAAATTGAATTGGTCTTGAATTAAGTGATTGAACTTAAAGCTTGTTTTAATCATTTTGTGATCTTGAAGAGGATCGTGATTCTTAAGAACAATAGATTAGATCACCACCTAATTATCATAATCATCACTTCAAAGTGTTCATCACAATCTTGCAAATCGGATTATTCAAACTAATTTAATCAAGTCTAGCTTTAATCATTTGAATCTTATCATAAGTGTTAGTTGCTTGCTAGTAGGTTTATTACTCAAAACTTATTTAGAACTTCATTAAATACGTAAAAAATCCCATGAACGATATCGGCTTCCCATTCAAACCTCTTGCTATTAAAGGACAAGTACACTTGCTCGTGTGTGTTCCTAAGAAGCCCAATAACTGAGTTATAAATTTAAAACTTGCACACATCGTGACATATCAAGAGTGTTAAATATTAAATGGTAAACTATTGCTTGTTTTCTTATATGAAAAAATAACTTTTACTGCTAACTAAACATACAACTAATATTTTAAGACATGGGGATCAACTCACCCAAAGGACAAGCCATCATTGTTAGTTTAGTAAAGACACAATAAGGTCGTGCATATTAGTTGTTTACGCCTTCAGAATTTGTTTTTGCAAACTTTGATCCATCCATTTCTATGTGTTTTATGTGATTTGTTAAGTTAAATTATTGTTGATTTATTATTTTTACGATTAGGGGTTAAGTTTGAAAGTTAGAGAGAGAAAATGTGTTTTTTGGGGGTGGGAACTAAGCAGATAATTAGAGGTGGCAAAATTGGTAGACGGGTTCAGGCAACGTGCCAAACGAGTAATTTTTGAAATTTAGGTCAAACATACGCGGGCCAAACAGGCATAGACCAAACGACCGCGGTGCAAACAGGAAAAAAAAGTAGATGAGACAATCTGAGATCCATTGGTTAAACTTGGATTTAGTTGGTCAATTTTTTTAGTTTATACCTTTTATAAGCTTTCATACTTTTTTGTATGAAAAAAAAAGATGAAAATGGATGAAAATGTATAAAAAACATACGAAAACATATGAGAACCAATGAAAAGTATGAAAACGTCAAAACGTACGAAAACCTATAAAAACGTATGATAACGGACGAAAACTTGTGAAGATGGATGAAAACGGACGGAAACTTATGAGTATAAAAACGGATGAAAACGTGTGATAACCTATGAAAACGGACGGGAGAGTATGAAAACGAGATAAAGCGTCTAAAAAGGGCCGAAAACGTATGAAAACGGACGAAAACGTATGAAAACGAACGAAAACATATAAAAACGGGCGAAAAGTATGACGACGGATGTAAATGTATAAAAACATACGAAAACGTATGAAAACAGACGAAAATGTATAAAAATGGACTAAAATGTATAAAAACATTTGAAAACGTACGAAAACGGACGAAAACGTATGAAAACGGATGAAAATTTATGAAACCACACGAAAACAGACGGAAACGTGTGAAAACGAATAAAAAATCTAAAAACGTACAAAAACGGATTAATATGTATGAAAACGGACGACGGCGTATAGAAATATATGAAAATGTACAAAAACGAACAAAAACGTATGAAAGCGGACAAGAACGTATGAAAACGGTCGAAAACGTATGAAAACGGACGAAAAGCATGACAACGGACGTAAACTTATAAAAACATACGAAAACGTATGAAAACAGACGACAGTGTATAAAAATGGATGAAAACGTATGAAAACGAACGAAAACATTTGAAACGTACGAAAACGTATTAAAACGGACGAAAACGTATGAAAACAAACGAAAACGGATGAAAATTTATGAAACCACACGAAAATGGACGGAAACGTGTGAAAACGAACAAAAACGTCTGAAAACGTACGAAAACGGATTAATATGTATGAAAACGGACGACGACGTATAGAAATATATGAAAACGGACAAAAACGTATGAAAGCAGACAAGAACGTATGAAAACGGTCGAAAACGTATGAAAACGAACGAAAACATATGACAACGGACGAAAAGCATGACAACGGACGTAAACATATAAAAACATACGACAACGTATGAAAACAAACGAAAATGTATAAAAATGGATGAAAACGTATGAAAACGTTTGAAAACGTACGAAAACGTATTAAAACGTATTAAAACGGACGAAAACGTATGAAAACGGACGAAAACGAATGAAAATTTATGAAACCACACGAAAACGGACGGAAACGTGTGAAAACGAACAAAAACGTCTTAAAACGTACGAAAACGGATTAATATGTATGAAAACGGACGACGACGTATAGAAATATATGAAAACGGACAAAAACGGACAAAAACTTATGAAAGCGGACAAGAACATATGAAAACGGTCAAAAACGTATGAAAACGAACAAAAACGTAAGAAAACGGACGAAAAGCATGACAACGGACGTAAACATATAAAAACATACGAAAACATATGAAAACAGACGAAAATGTATAAAATGGATGAAAACGTATGAAAACGAACGAAAATGTTTAAAAACGTACAAAAACGTATGAAAACGGACGAAAACATATGAAAACGGACGAAAACAGATGAAAACATATGAAACCATACGAAAACGGACGAAAACGTGTGAAAACGGACGAAAACGTCTGCAAACGTACAAAAACAGAAAAGAACGTATGAAAGCTGAGGGGAACATATGAAAACGGTCGAAAACGGACGAAAACGGACAAAAACAGACAAAAACGGATGAAAACAATATAAAACGTATGCAAACGGACAAAAACGTACAAAAATGTCAAAAAAAGGTCCACTAATTGCAATTTGCGTAAGATTTGACACCTCTACAAATAATGAGATAATTGTTGGGTTGAGTTTTGAGTTAATTTACACTTTGGTCTTTTTATATTTTTTTATAATTTTAAATCTTGTTTTTTTAATCAAATAAAATCAATTTCTATTAAAATAAGAGTTTGTAAAATAATTCAACTCGTAAGTAAAATGACTAAAAAGTTACATGAATACTAAAAGTGTTAATTATTAAATGGTAAACTATAACTTGTCTTTTTATATATGAAAACATGAATTTTATTGCTAACTAAACATACAACTAAAATTTTAAGACATGAGGATCACCTCACCGAAAGGACATGCCACCGATGTCAATAAAGTCGTGCGTATTAGTTGTTTACGCCTTCAGATTCTATTAATTTTCTTCATATAAATCAGAGCATAATAGACAGCAGATTGAACTAGATCGAGAAATCGGACCGGACCGAATATATTTAGGTCCGGTCCACACTACATCCTTTTCCTCGTATTCGGTTTTTGGTTCGGTCTTACATAAAAGTGACAATTATGTTTTATTTAACTGGACTGAATAAATCATTTCGGTCCGATGTACACTTCTTCAAAATCGGTTTGTGTTCAGATTTTTTTTTTTTTTTGAACGGCAACTATTTATTAAAAAACTAGCAAGGAGCTAGACAATTACAAAGAAATAAGATTAGGATGTTGAAGCCAACAATCCCAAGAAAAAGAAAATTTGCTTCTAGCATTACACCAAGTAAAAAAGCTCGTAATAATGTCGCCAAAAATAATGTCTTTCCTAGGCTTGACGGTAGCAAACAGCAACTGATTCCTGTAGATCCAGAGACACCACCAAGAAACATAACAAACGCCCTCTAGAATGGATTTAACTTTAGAACCCAAACGAATATCTTTAAACCACGATAACCACTCCGCATATAAAGGTGAGCCGTACTTCACAAGAGACACAAAGGCAAGTTTTAAATCTTTTGTTCGGAAATTTATTGATGGATAATACTTTAGTTGAAAGTATTATTTTGATGGTGTTCTTTAACCAACTTGTGATTTTTATTTCTTTTTATGAACAATGTTTTTATATTTTTTGGTTTTTTTTTTTGATTTTTATACATATACTAAAAAGAAAATGAAAAATATTTTTGTATTTTTATATTTTTAATAACAAATATAACTTCACAAGGAAGGATCTTCAAAGCACTAATTGTCAAACTTCGGAACGACAAACGCTTACACTCCTCCCCGGCAACGGCACCAAAATTTGATAGAGATAAATTCAACCCTTTATATATACAAGTTAGATAGAATCACAGTATCAAGCATATCTCTGAGCTGAGCAAACTGTTGGGCTTCTACGCCACCCCTGACAGCCCGACGAAACGAGAGATCAACTGAACCATGGAATTTTGAAGCGACATAACAGTCCTTATCCTCTTCCAAAGCAAATAACCGTGGAAAAACGCAGCAAAGTTTTTGATCTCCAATCCATATATCATGCCAGAATTTTAGTGTGCAAACCGTTACCAACTTCATTTTTGACAATGAGATTAGCAAATCTACGCCCTTATTCCTTGAGATTACTGAATTATCCCGACCAATTAAATACCAAGGAGTAGACAAGGGGTAAGAGAGAAAAACGACACCAGCAACACACACAACCATGGATAGCTGATATGACATGATACCATAACGAATTATCATTAGAAATAAATCTCCATGCCTATTTAACCAGCAAAGCGCGATTCAACACGAAAAAGCTCGAAACACCCAATCCACCATGTTTCTTTACCGAAAGCACTTTGGGCCAATTTACCCAAGTGATTTTTCTTCTCGTTTACTTTGAGCCCGTTAAAAAATTCTTCTACGGAGACAGACATTCGAAACCTGAGACAAATAAAAACGAAATCCAGGTAGATGGGTAGCACCCAAGACACATTAAGGAGGTAAACAGGCCACCTATCAGGATAAAGTTTTAAAACGCCATTTGAGAGACGAGAATTAATCTTTCCGAACAACGTCAATCCCAAGCGCTCACATTTAGCCATATTTCCACCAACACCATAAGACCCCAGAGATACTTGAAAAGGAGTTTGTCATAGTAGAGCACCAAGACTGATCATTAGCAACAATTCGCGACCAGTGTCAATAGGAATACCAACCCCTAAAAGATGACTCTTATGCACATTTATCTTCAGCCCAGATGCCAAGGAGAAACAATGAAGAGCATGCATAACACGGGATAAATTTCCTCTTGACCATTCACCAATAAAAACCGCATCATCCGCGTAAAAAAGATGAGAAATATTAACAGACTCGTTAAAGCTGATGCCCTTAAAAAAACCCGCCTCAACCACTCTAGAGAAGGAATAATGAAGGGATTCCATCACAAGTAAAAACAAGTACGGGGCCAAATGATCTCCTTGTTTTAAACCACAATGAAATTGAAATTCTGAAGTCGGACTGCCATTAACCAAAACAGAAGCTTTACCCGATGCTAAACTTCCTGAAATCCAAGACCTCCACTTAGAACCAAACCCGAATGAACAAAGAATATCGTCCAAAAAATCCCATCTAATAGAATCGTATGCTTTAGCAAAATCCACTTTAAATAGCATAGCTTGTTTCGTCCAAAAAATCCCATCTAATAGAATCGTATGCTTTAGCATAGCTTGTTCAGATTTAATAATGATAATTTATAAATTTGATTGATGTGTATTAAATACCACTTGTAATATAAAAGAAAAGTTTGAGTTTAATAGATGTGATATAACCGGTGCTTTTAAAGCACTCTTAGACAATCCCATAAACTATTCTTTTACTCCGAAGAGAGACATGATCTTACCAATTTGCAATTTTACTAACAATCCCATAAACTTAGCTCTTTTACTCGAATACA
The DNA here is from genome assembly GCA_026074375.1 of Tanacetum coccineum. Classification (NCBI taxonomy): domain Eukaryota; kingdom Viridiplantae; phylum Streptophyta; class Magnoliopsida; order Asterales; family Asteraceae; genus Tanacetum; species Tanacetum coccineum. The sequence continues at coordinate 87,172 of BQNB010000411.1, read as the reverse complement.
GATATGATCTTAGCAATTTGCAATTTTACTAAAACTAGTGTGAACTTGTCTATAGCGACAAGATTTTATAGCGGCAAATAGTATAGTTTAGATATTGTGGTTAAGTTTTCCATGTGACGTTTAGCAATTCATGTTAACAAGTCTTCATCATCATCAAAGATGAAAACAACATCATATCAGTTCCAGTTTAACAATTTGAGATTGTAATATACATGTTAACACGTTTCTCATTTCAAGAGTTTTTGGGTAATATAATAGAGAAGAGATAGAGATAGAAAGAGATGAAGCACGACTGCAAATAAGATCAACACTCTTAAAGAATTGCAACCAATCCTTGATTAATCCTGGAACCATTTGATGTAATCTAAAAGTGTAACAACTAAGAAACTAAGGCCTTACATTATTCGCAACATGAAAATCGAAATGCACAATAATGCATTAATAGGATTACAACTAGAAGCTGACCAAATGAAATCAACAGCAGACTGTTACTCTTCTTTATTATGACTGGATGATGAAGGTTCCTGTGTTTGACTTGGTACCCCCAAGTGTTTGACACTAGCCTCCGCTTCTGAGACAAACTTAGGATCAGGCTCATGTTTATCTGAAGGCTCTTTCATTGCCAAATATATGTAGAATGCAATTACGATATTGACAGATACAACAGCAAGAAACCCGCTTAACAGTGTTACCGAATAGGGAGACATATCACCAGAACCTGTTAGAGAATGAGACATGTCAATTCAATGATGCAGCTTCGTCTCGTAATCTATCATCTATGTGCCAACAAGAAATCCACAATTGAATATATCTTTTGATCGAAAAGTGTGGTTCTTGAGTATCTAATGAGCTGTTTATTATCTTTGCAGATTACCACAGAAAGCGGGCACACACAAATCAGAAATAAAAAAAATAAAATTCAGACATTCAGATGAAACTTTTACCAGGAAATAAATTGTTGTTGAAGGCGTACAGAATTGCAATAGGAACCGCCCACATCAACATTGATGTTATAAAAAACTTCTCTATAACTCTTGCCATTGTTTCACTCAAACTGAAAACAATTCAATAAGCGTATGGTCAGCGAGTTAACCAAATAGAAAATGAGTACTTACTGCGTCTTAATTGTTACTTAGGCATTACATGGTCCTATAGTCTTTTCAATTAAGACATTAAGCCATCCAGAAAAATATGCAGCAAAGAACTGTCTTTTTTTTCTCAATCTGTGCTCCTATATCTCTCAATCTGTGCTCCTATATCGACTTTTCTCAAATGGATGCAATTTCTTTGATCAACTTTTTAGTAAGAATACCAATGGAGCTATGAAACGATCCAATAGTATCAAACATTATACTTATTCATAAGTTATATTTTAACTTCGGACCCTTCATAATTTCCAAATTAACCCAATACACTCTTCCATTAACTTTTTGTTCAAAGTAGCAGAGTCGCCTGGACAATAATCGACAATAGGGCTGATCACGGTCCGAACCAAAACCGGACCGGACAGACCAGAAACCGATTTGACCCAAAACACCAGACCGAAATGATCAGTCCATGTCCGGGTCAGTCTGGTCAAGTCCAACAAAGCATAATGGTCGGTTGTGTGTAAGACCGAACCGGACCGAGGACCGAATACGAAGAAAAGGTTGGACCAATACAGGAGCGAAATATGGGACGTAGTCGCAGTCCCTTACTCGGTTACGGGTCCAGTAGCCCTAGTCTATTATGCATAGCCTAACATCGATTACGTAGTCAATTACTTTTTAAAACTGAAACTAGGACAATAGGTAAACAATGTATATACACATTCAAAAGAGACGCAAATTGTTACTCATTCAGAACACACACTAAGATTTTAATCCAAAACAACTAAGAATACTATTTAACCATCTATATAATTTAAGCACGTCTATGGAGACTACATAGCAAATAGAAATACAACAAAAACCGCTTCTATGTAAACACTTATTTTACAACAGAATAGTTTACAAACTTAACGTGTGAGACAATCTAGAACATAGCCCGTCCGAATCTTGCATATACAAAAGCATAGGTTTAATATGACAGATCAATCGACCTCTATATTGAAAGCCGAGGCAGTAACGAGAATAAAAGGAGACACAAGTCACACAACTGTTGACAGTTTATTAACTTACGGATGCGCTGTATTGGCAATAAAACAAGTGGGCTCCACACATGAAAGAACTGGAAGGGATTATATTTACATTCATGCTATAATTAGTATAATGTAAGAAAGGAAAAGAGGAAATAGACTCGTTATGTTCCAGCTATTGTGATCATTTTTTGGTGAAAACTGTGAAGTTTCTGAAGATATTTAGACTACTACAAACTGAAGATCTTTTACTTAATTATTTCATCAAGTTATTGAAACAGTTATATCAACATATCATCTAAAACATGACCATTTTGGCTAGCCGAACAAGATGAGATTTTAGTGTAAATTTTTTTAATTTTGACCTTTTGTCGAAAGTGTCCTCCACCCAAAATTGAAATTGCCCCCACCCACATACTAAAACCCAACATTCAACACTCTAAAACCTTATAAATCATTCATCTGGAAGTAACAATACTTGATTTATCATTTCGATCTTAGTTTTTTTTCTTTCCGGCTTATTTATCACTAACAACAATTGGCTTTTTACTGTAAGTGATGTATTAAATCTAATAATTCTAAACACGCAACAAGTAAATTTAGGGTTTCAATGTCCACTTCTATAAATAAATGCTTCTAAATATTCAAGGAGCATATTAAACAATAAATCGATTTAACCAACTGCTACATGGGATTTAAACTAAACTAGGGTCATTTTTATGAGTAGAAATAACAATATTTTTGTAACAAAGTATCGATGTGGAAGACTTACCGATCAAAATTAGCGAGATAGGAGGATGGGATCAAGGGGTTATTTTGGGTTTCTGGTTATTTTAATCCTAACTGGTTTTTATTTTTCACCAGGATTTTTAAACTATGGATATAAATCTTGGTTGGTGCAATGGGCTTGGATATGGAATGGGCTTGGGCCGGAGCATAAGATGTTTGGGGAATTTAGGGTCAGCAAAAATCGAAAAAACCGAAAAGCGAAACTGAACCGAACTGAACTAATAACCGAACCGAATCAAACACAAACAATTCGATTTCGGAATGATAGTGGTTTGTCAATCTGAACCGAAAAACAAATTTATATATATATATATATATATATATATATATATATATATATATAAACTCTAATAAATTTTTATCTAAATATAAATGCTTAAAATATTTTATTTTGCAAAATATCTATGTAATTTTATTTTAATAAATGGGGTTATTCGGGTCAAAGCAAAACCCGAACTGAATTTAAATTCGATTTTCAGGTTGAACCAAAAAAAATTAACCGAACGACCCGATAACCGAACCGATCAACACCCCTTGGCGAATTAGTCATAGCCGGAGCTTATAAATGTAAAATCACATAAATACATGAAATTGAATTCAGATATATTTTTAGCTTTTATATGATAATCCATTTTATTTTAAAGAGTATTTTAAATAGTTCTTTTCTATTAGCTTAGGCTTATGGCTTATAAAAAATTCACAAGTTTATGTGATAAACAAGACTTGTTTTATAAACCGGACTTACTTTAAAAATTAAGCCCCTGTAAGCCCTTAGCCCTAAAAATCAATGTTTAAAAAGCCGTTTTTAAATTAACTCGGTCAAGCCACAGGGTCATGATTCAACCGGTTTAACCGGCGTCAGGCCGGGTATATTCCGACCGAAACCTCGGACTTCGTATCACAGTCGAAGCCAGGATCACGATTCAACCGACCGTACAACCCGGGGGGGGGTTTTTTAAAACATTGCTAAAAACCCGTTGCCAAATACATACAACGTACACTTCATCAACAACCGTCAAAATTGCATTAACTACCGTCAAAATTGTATTTTTTTGTTTGAAAATGAAAGTATGACCAAATAATTGTATTTTTATGAATTTTTAATTCAAGTAAATTATAGTGGTTTCTAGATGAGACATGGCGATGATGATAAAAAGTTACAGAAACTTATAAAGTGAATTTACTTATCAAATATTATCATATACTTAAAGCAAAAGTAAAACCACGGCGTTTTACTCCCTGCTGCTACAGTGGCCCTTTTTTGATATATTTACATTGTAGAAAATTGGTAGTTACAAGCAAAATTTTTGGGAGGGCCACAACCCTCCTTTGCCCTCAATATGTTCCGTCTTTGGTTGTCACAGTCCATCCTACTGTCATCGTCATCAAGAAGCTTCATCGATCAACAATATACCAGGTTAAGTGTTTCTAGCTTCGTTCATACTCTTCTTATTGACTGTTTATATATTATCTTTTGAGATCCGTTGACTTACTATTCATTTTAAGCACTGTAGCTACAGTGCTGGGCCAAAAAGAAGCCTAAAAAATTTAGCCCAAAATTTGTTGGCACAAAATAAGGAGGAAAAAAATTGTTATAAAAGTACCGACACATTCAGATAAAAAAATACCCGCGGTAGTATTTACGAATTGACTTAAACAGTGTCATTTTACACCATGAGACCAAAAAAAAAAATTAACGCCCCGCAAAAACGCGCGAAAAATTAACGCCCGCAGCAACGCGCGAATATCTTTGCTTGTTTACTTATCAAATATTGTTTATAAAAGGTAAATTACGTCGCTCGTCTTTGTGGTTTGTGTTAACCGCAACCTATCGTCCTTTGATCGTAAAAAAGCCACATTGTTTGTCTCTAACCGTCAAACGTATCTGTCGTTTGTTCCGTTGTTTTATGTTATCTAGAATCTATGGTATTACCCTTTGTATTATATGGTCTAAATATAAAGTCATAATTTTTTGTAATTTGAAGATTCTAAAGAGTGTTTTATTATTTTTTTGGCCCGGTACGTTATTAATGGATTTGTGGATATGTGTTTTTGTTTGTTTAACCTTCTATATAGGATTGAGCTTGTGACGGCTTATGACTTATAAAAGGTTTCATAAACTTTTTGTGAAAAACGAGACTTATTTTAAAAGCTCGTAAGCCTGATTGCCAAACACAGCGTGTTAAAAAAGTATAAAAAAAAAACTGAAGGACAAAAACGGGTTAAAGTAAACGTGGAGGGGCTAAACTTGATAGCATATATACTTTAATGAAAAATGTGTAAAACACAAACACAAAGGCCGTCATTTTGAGTTGAAGACTGTTAATGTTGTTGTTAGGGTTTTATTGAGAGTAGATTCAGAAATAATAAGAGGGGTTTATTTAAAAAGATGAAATCAGTGGTGGGGATGGTGGTATCAAACAAAATGCAGAAATCAGTAGTGGTGGCAGTTGATAGGCTCTTTCATAACAAACTTTACAACCGTTATGTCAAACGCACCTCCAAATTCATGGCTCATGATGAAACTAACCAATGCAATATCGGCGACCGGGTGCGTAACCTTCTTCTTAATTGTTATTATTCATTGCAAAAGTTTTGTTATATATTAGTGTAGAAAAAAAAAATTATCATAGAAAAAGGGGAGAAAATTAATCTCCTTGCGACTCCGGGCTATTCAAAAGGGTAGTCGCCCTTAGATTAGTCGCCTCCCAATGTCGAGTCGGAAACCCAAAACAAAATGTGTAGCAGCATATGTTAAGATGACCTAGGAAAGAATCGAAAAGTGAAAATAGTATAGTATCGCTGGTTAGTTATCGACTGTATGCTAGTTGTTGCGCAATATAATCTTAGGGGTTGAAGCTTATTTGTGGGCTTATGAGCTTATTCATTTTTCACTTATATTTCATAAGCTAAAATTTTCTGGTTTATATCGAGATTTTATAAGCCCATAGGTCTCAAGATAAGCTGAAAAATTGAGGCTTATGAAATACTAGCCGGAATCAAATAAGCTTAAACAAGCACCCACTTAGATTATATTGCATACGAGAAGACCTAGGAAAGAATCTAAAAGCGGAAATAGTATGGTATCAGTGGTTAGTTATCGACTGTGTGTTAGTTAGTTGTTACTGTATGAATATTTTTTATTTTGCAATGTGTTGGTCTATCTTAGGAGGTGTTTGTTTGAGCTTATTTGTTGGATTATGAGCACTGGCGGAGACAGGATCGGGCAGGGTGGGCACGTGCCCCCCTAACGAACCGATTTGTAGTGTAATTTCTAAAATTATCAAACTTTGCCACCTCGACCATAATGGCTCCGTCCCTGCTTATGAGCTTATTCAGTTTCGGCTTATATTTCATAATCTCAAGTTTTTTGGTTTATATCGAGACGTTTGGGACTTTGGTCTTATATAAGCTTATTATGATGTAATAAACTTTTATAAAGTCTCAAAATAAGCCGAAAATTTGAGGCTTATGAAATATAAGCCAAAATCAAATAAACTCATAAGCCTACAAAGCCACCCTAACGAAACGCGATTTTGGTAAGTGATAATTTCTAACAATTATCAAACGTTGCCACCGTCGGACCATAATGGGCATCCGTCCCTGCTTAAGAGGCTTATACAGTTTCGGGCTTATATTTCATATCCACAAGTTTTATTTTTCTAATTTTGGTATTATATCGAGAACGATTATGGACTATTGGTCTAAAATAAAGCTTATTAAATTTAAAAAACTTATAATAAAAAGTCTCAAAATAAGAACCGAAAAATTGAGGCTTAAAAGAAAAATATAAGGCCAAAATCGACAATAACTCATAATCCTCAAATAAGCTTAACCAAACCTCCCCCCCCCCCCCCCCCCCCCCCAAAAAAAAATGTTGTGCAATTGGAAATGGTATCAGGATTGACCTGACTGACTTAATTGCGAAAAGGCGAGCCTTGCTTAGTTTATAAAGGAAAATATCTATGTGTATCTTAGTTAATGTTAAGAAATTTTCTGCAATATACACATTGTAACCTTTTGAGTATTGTGTATCAATTGGGCCCATGTTTTATTTTAATCATCTACGTGACAGCTGTGTTTATTCGCAATAATGACTAAAAGTTAGGATATTTCAATTTTGATGGGACATGATCCCACAATGGGTATAAGTTAAGCGTTTCACTTGAAAGTTTACTAACAGCTAGAAGAAGTTAGCAACATCTGTGATGTTCTTTCAGAGCTCTATGTCTCAAAAAGCCAGATCTCCAACTGTTCCTCACCGTCCACTAACCTTTTCAGATAGAATTCAACCTTATATTAAAGAAATAAGTTATATAATAATATTTGGTAAGTTTAAAGTTCCAATTAAAATCACTTGCTTACCTATACTCTCTTTGTTTCTTACTCGTTCACCTCTTAATTTTGGATTCATTGGTATATTGTATATATCTACTTTGCTCAGGGCTATAATCAAGTTAGTTTGGTATCTCGTTTTCATTTAGTGTTCGTATCCTCATATCATGTAGCAGGGTAGAGTATTCGAAAAGCAACAGAAAGATTAATTGCTTTATCACAAAATTAGTCAATTTCTATTCTTTGATTTCTTTCTATCAAACTAAACATCTGACTTTTTGTTTCATCATTTCTGAGGTCAACTCTCTTTAGTTATCAACCAGTAGAATTCACTAAAGCTTCATTTCATTTCACTGAATTTTTTCTACCAAATGAGCCCTAAAGAATGATGTTGTACAACCTTATATATGAGATTAAGAGGTGCCTTGTTATCCAAAAGAAATGGCATCTAGTTTCCTCAACGCATCAATCATCGCTATTCACTAGAGAAGAAAATATGTGGGAAGGTTAGAGCGTTTTTTATAGGGATTGGTTTTCCTTTTTTTAGATATAAAACTCTTCTCCGATCTCAACTACAAGCTGAAAACATGTAGATTTGAGTTTTGCTCCCATGGGGAGGTTTAATAGCAATTTGAAAGTTTTCCTCCACTGTAGCTTATTATAGGTGTCAGCCTGTGTTGGATCTGACAACATCTATCAGAAGCAGATGTTTCCACTTTCCACTCGATTAATGCTTTAGCCTGGAACTGCCTCAAATTATAGAACAACCTATATTATGCGAGATTTTAAGCCCCCTCGAGTAGACAAAAGTCCTATTAGTTTGCCATTGATTATGAGGGACAAAGCAGGATAAGCTATGCAACTGTTTCTCTACCACCTTCATTTTCTCGAACTTTTGATATATGATGACAAAATCCTTTTTCTTTATTCCAAAAGAGCTAGGACAGAGTTGACACCCGTTGCCCCTATCGGTTGCTGGCTAACATCAATTACTTCCTTGTCCTTGCCATGTTGGATTGCCTTCGTGGCAGCTTTGTTTTTTATTCAGCAATATTGAGTATAAGTTCGCATCATTCGCTTTAAGTTTTAATAACAACTAGAAGAAGGCAGTAGCCACTGTGCTGTTTACTAAGAGCTCTATGTTCTTACTTCTTAGTATGGCCTAGCTGGTTCGAGTATGAGTTATTACTTGTATTTTAATTCAATAATCGTCATTCATAGTGGTCCCAGTTTAGTACCTAAGTTCAACACCATTTATCATAGATAATGATTTAAAAAGTTTATATTTGGGAGTTAGAGGCGCCTTCCCAGTTTCCATGGGAAACGCATCTAATTTTTTGAACAGGTCATTGCTATAGAGGAAAATATGTGCCAAGATTTGAGTAATTTGACAAGGATTGATATCCTTTTTCTTAGATAACTCAGGTCTCGAAATTATACAAGCCCGAACAATGTAGTTCCGAGTTTAAATTCCAATGGAATGTTTAATAAGATTTCTAAGCTTCCCTTCACTGCAGCTAATTATAGGTGTCAGCCTGTCATAATTCTAACAACATCTATAGAAAATAGAATGCTTTCGCTAGTTAAACGTATTTTCCTGGAAATGTTTCAAAAAAATCCTAGAAAAACACCCTTTATGTGAGATTTGAAGCCCCCCCGAGCTGTTAAAAGTGCTATTAGTTTGCCATTGATTATGAGGGAGAAAACAGGCCAAGATATGCAAAAGTTGCTCTACCATTTCAATTTTCTCCTGATACCATACTGTCGAAGTGGTACAATAGGAATGACCAGTCATAAGGTCCCCGTTGCTGATACTGTATCAGTTTATTCATTCAAAAGTAAGAATGTACAGATCATGGGTAGGCCGTTTTTTAAATCTTTATATTGTTCTAAGCCATTTTTATGAAAATGTTTTCTGATCGAGTTAAATGCTTTGTTTTTTAGACTTATAGGAAGAAATTTATAAAGTTCAGTCTCTTCTTTCTTCTGAATTGAGAACAAATATTTAGCTTTAAGGAAGTTTTGATTAACTTGTAAAACAGAATTGCTAACTTAAACCTTGTACAACGTAACAATGTGGGTGGGCAAGTGGCAGTTAGTCAGACTGGGTGTGAGTTCAATTTGACCTATATAAACTTTCTGATTGGATAACTGATTTGGTTTTTGTTCAGGTATGAATTGAGTGACAACGGTAAACTAGACTTGAATTTGATTCAACTTATACGGTTTTCCACGTGTGTTAAGTTTGTATGAACTTGTTGTCCAAAGATGCACAAGGGGATAATGTTCACTTTTGTTTTGATGTTTGAAACTGCACTCTTATGTATTAATTGCAAGGCAAGCTCTGACATGTTCATATGAATCTCTAATTTTAGGTTAAATTGGATCCTTCCAGGCCATTGAGCAAACGGAAGAACTGGGTTGTTGCAGAGATTCTGAAGAAAGCCAGAATATATGCGCCACCATCAGCTGCATCTCCTAGTGTAGCAGCCAACAAGACCACAGCAAGTCCATCTTCATCTTAAGGTTTGAATAAGATAAGATATAGTATGCTCATTGATAGAAGGCATGCTACAGTCAGTGTTAAGAGTAACTTACCATCTTATATTTCTCCGATATTGCATGTGAAGGTCTCTGCTTATGTACTAAAATGACTGAATTTTGAAACATATGTTGACTTATAAGTTGGTTAATTATAAACCACCAGCAAAGATGTGAAGGCAAATAATTTGTCCGCATCTTCAGATGTGATTATTTTGACCGAAACAGTCAGAAGATCATTGTCATCACCTTTGCCTAAACGCTCAGAACACTTACTAGTTTAATCGCTTATCCTAAAATCTCTAAGCCGCCATATCACTCTTTACTGTACTTGGTTTTAGCCAGCCTATTTTAGTCCACATTCATGTAAAAAACTAACTTTTTGGGTATCATCACCGTAGCATATGGAGTTAAGATACAATTAGGTTTAGATGTTTAGTTTGGTTGCATGACAAACTTGATAGGATTCTACTGAGAAGATAGAGGGGGAAGGGGGGTTATTTGTTTTTAGCTGCGAAATATCTTATTTAGCTGTACCTTAACCATTTGTAAAGATGACGAATGCACCAAGGCTGTTGGCTAAGCAAGCATTCCGTGTTAATATTAAGCATCTAACGGGCCAAAAGTACATAATGTATTTTATGCTAACAATCTCTTAAATCACTACATTCAGAAAACTTCAATTATTTCTTAATCATAATTAAAACATCTAATTATCTATAATAGATGTTAGCAGGTCTATCACAACTCGTTTCCACTTTGACCCATATAAAAAAAAGTCCCGTTATCATCCAAACCCGTTTCAATCTATTGCCCACCTACCCATTTGCGACGTATACCTTTCATTTTTCATGAGGGCTACGTGAACTATCTGCGCTTCCTTGGGTTATCTACAAGTAATAATATGTTTTCTTTTAACATGTGAAGAGTAAACTTGATGAATTCTGTTTGACTTAATTTGCAGGTCAACCATGCCGAGGAGCATAGATATTGTCTCGTTTGTCTTGCTAGTAGTTGTCAACAAAGGTTTTGTACTGCCATCTTGTTCCTGGATCTCTTCCTAGAACACTGTTTTAATATAAGCTTGTCTTGTGCTAAGTTTTTGGTACTTATGACCTGTAAAATTAGATTAGTGCATTAAAAAAAAAACCGCATTGTTTCTTCAATTGCATACTTTGGGTACAAATTGGAATCCTTCATGTACACAAGAAGGTGGTCGATGCATTCCTGGTGAAGATATCGGTTAGGAATGTCTGATCACAGGTTGGCATTGTCTTTCTGTACATGGCATGATCAAATAAGATAAATGAACTTTTGTGTTGAAAGTGTCGATGTTGATGTCGGTTTCCCACCTTTTTAAATGTGAAGTGGTTTTGGTAAATTACAATTGGCTTAGGAGTTGGGTTTATGCACCTTGTATGGATTTCTGGAGTGAGAGATCTGGTCTGCTAGTGATAATTGTAATTGATGTTTGAGTGTAATTTGACTTTCTGAGAATGTTTAATAAAAGGTAAATCAACGAGGTTTTCCCTATTTAGGTTCCCCGAGGAGGGCAAGTTTTTGACTAAAATATTCGCAGCCTAACCTGGAAATCCCGTGACTAACTATTTTTGACCCTTATCTGGCCATCCAAAGATTGTGCACCCAGTGAGATTTGACACCATGCGACACTTGTTAAGGAAGTCTATAGTGCCAGTACAACTAGACCATTTGGTTGTTGGTTGGGTAGTCCATCAATCTGTTTGCTTCAAGTGCTACCGCTTCGGTCTCGAAAACAAAACTCACAAACCGAATCAATCTACATCAGAAACAATAGAGATAACACTAAACCTCACGTAACGGGTCCAGTTAGTCACACAACGGCGGAGGACTGAATCTTATGCATCTGGATTGAATGGTTATGCAGGCAGGGGATCATCAAATAGCTGGTAGTGGCTTGGCCAATAACAAAAAATATCACCTCGAAAACCTCTGATTTACTTGGAATTATTTGATATTCATGTGTAGTTCTCGCAAAGGTAAGGGATGTCATCGATATTTAATATTATATAGCGTTTTAAAAAAAGAGGGATTCATCTGATTTCTCAATGCTGCAAATACATGGGCAGGACTATGGCTCTGTATTGAATTAGCCAGCAGTGCGAGTCAGGTTAAAGTTTCAACAAAAAAATAGCGGTGATGGAATTGATTTTACCCAACGAAACTTGTTTCACATTAATTTCATTCCGATGAAATGCGACATGATTTGGAGCGAAATAGATTGGACTGCGCAACTCAATGCCAATGATACCTAATTGCATTTAAAAAGATAGCAGGCAAATTGGGGAGAAAACGGTTTTTGTAGATGAAGACGTGATGAATATATTGCATAATGGTAGGGCTATGTAATCAAACAAAAATAAAAGACTCAAAAAACATCATTGGATTCGTGTCTGGTTTCATATCTAGGAGTCAGATACAGGTTATGAGTTCGTGAGTTTGCATAATTGGAGTTACCTGATTTTGCCTTCATAGACAACAATTCTCACAACCTCGATTATGAATCTAGAGGCGTACGGGAATTGATAGGGTACCTTATACTTAGTCATAAACGAGTCACAAGAAGAAGGGTGAGATTAATGATAAGAAAGGTGCAATGGGCTTAAGAATGATCGCTCTCCTGGTAAATCGGTAGGGACTCTTTTGAAAAAGGCTGAGTATCATTGGTGAATCGGATGATGGGTGTGTCAAGGATTGTCTGGAAAGAAATTGGTCGATGATGTTGAAAAAATGTTATGAGATTGTTCTAACAATGTTAACTGGAGAAATGTGGGGTGGGTAAATAATTATATGTCTTAATAATGTGGAAGGTGAGATTCTTGAGGATCAGTGTGATGGGTGATTGTGGTATGATACATGAAGATAATGCGGATGTTAAATCATCGACTAATGTCTCTTTGAAAGTTTACTATCCAGAAGTTGCAAATGTTCTTAGCCTTGTGTCTCCCATATCCGCTCCCCGCGCGTATAATGATCTATACATTCGCTAAAGAGTCTTGTTACGACTGTGGCTTGATCTACTTGTTGGTCTCGTAATTACTGACGAGCTAGATTCTGAAAAACGCTGGAGAATGGAGCTATAGAGATCCCAAAGGGAATATTCAAGGCGTCGTTCTCTAATTCGCGCAATTACTTATGTGGAAAGATTATTTCACTCGATTTTACAGAATTTGGAGTTATTATGGCAATGTTAAAGAAAAATATTCTCCTACATCAATGCTTAAGTGCACGAACAAAGAAATGCCTGGTTAGATCTCTTTGCATTTGTCGTACGTTTTCAACGGGTGTTCAAGGCTTCGTCTCTTAGGAGGTTCTTTTTTTTATGGCGTCGCGTTGGATCTCCTTTTTGATTTCCAAGTTTTTTTAATAGAGACACGTGATGACGATTTTTATTTGCTGTGTTTGTTTTGTATGTTAGAACTTATTCTGTTTATTTATTATTTTGTATGTTGGAATCGTTTTGCGTGTGACTTTTATTGCTAGCTTCTACTTTTTCTTGCTAGCTTCTTACTAGCATTTTTTAATAAAATTTATAATTGCCGTTCAAAAAAAAAAAAATTTGGTGATGGTTAATCGTCCAATGTAAGTGGTTGTGGCAAGTTACAACATAGATCAATCACAGTGGTCTCCAAACATGTCCAAAATGGGTAATTTTTTGACTTAAGTCGACTAAGATGGGTTAATAAATAATGCTTGTCTGGAACTTCTAAAATCTTAAGCATCAATAGTTTATAAATTAGAGACAGAAAATGTTAGTAAAATAACAGTCTATAAACAGTGTTTTGGCTAGTCAATTTGAATTATCGTAGACTTCCGGTTCATAGTTATTAGGATTTATAAACATAGTGTTTTGGCTAGTCAATTTGAATTATCGTTTAGACTTCTGGTTCATAGTTATTAGGATTAATAATGATAATTCATGTCAATCTATTTTCATCAAAAATTCAAAATGCTTTTTCCCTCCCCCTAATGCCCTAATGTTGGGAATACTTGGGGGGTGTTTTGTTTGCATTAGTGAATCACTACAGATATAGGTATGGTATTGGGTTTACAAACCCATCACTAATGGAAGGTCTATAAAGTGCCTATTTTTGTGGGTTTTATACCCATTCTCGATAACAAAACCCATAAACCAAACAACTTTATTGGAAATGGAAATCGTTCCCTCATTCCCTTACCCTCAATCAAAACTCATCCTTATTTATTCAGCATTGCTATACAACTCTGCATAATCTTCTCGGTGATCTATTGCGCCACCATATTATTGTATGGCAAATATTTGGTTCATCGTCATAACCATCACATCAGAGAGTAAGTATACAAACTTGTTGGCAAGATGCGAACTCATATTGTTTCATCTTATTATACATGACCCCATTATGAAACTAATATAACCTTAGTCCCAACTATTGAAGTTTTTCTTGTTTTCCCTTGTAACATGCCAAATCTAAACCATAAGCGTACATCAATTGGTTCATAAGTTAATTAATCGAACGTAACTACATGTGTTGCACTTTATAGACTTAAGGAGTTAGAGAAGTCATTTTTTGCTAATGTTGCTTGTTAAAATCCATATAATCTGTCCATGGCGTCTGCGATGTTCTTAAGAGCGGTAAAATTCAAGAGAGGGCACCATTGAGCTAGATTCATAATGAAACAAAAGGTTCGCTTAGTTATTTTAAGCACTCTTTATTGTTGCTTCATATATTGCTAGGAAAATGATTCGCGTGACTAAAATCCATGCCTAAAGATATGTCTAACTCTAGATCACGACACATGGCAAGATTAGTGGTGAGGATTATGGCGCACTACCAGTGTTAATGTAATAGTTGTGACACTTTCAATAATATATCCACGGCTTAGGTTATGGCATCTTGGTTTCAAGTGGTGTATCCAGTTATGGCAAGTCTAACTATCTTCTTTTTTGCAATCTTGAAACTTTGAAATTATGTATGGTACTTAAAAAACCAGACACATGTCATTATGGAAACAGAACTGTCCGTGGAGCGTAACACTACCTAGAACTAAGGGTGAGCAAAACGGATCGCAGACCGGACCAGACCGAACCTATTTCGGTCCGGTTCGCGGTCCATACTTTTCTTTATTTTCGGTCTTCGGTCCGGTCTTACAAAAACCCCGGCAATTATGCCTTGTTGGACCGGACCGGACCGACCCGGACCGAACCATTTCGGTCCGGTGTTTTGGCCAAGCTCGGTTTCGGTCCGGTCTTGGTCGGTCCGGTCCGGTCTTCGGACCGTGAGCACCCCTACCTAGAACACCGTTGACTCTGCGCATGAGATGTGATTTCCCACCGTTCACCACTTCTCGTAGTTCCTTGAATATACTTGTGTCCTGGTCACGGTAATACGTGGTGAATTGGAGGATCAAATAGCATTGTGTTTCAAGTTATGAGACTACATTTAAGCCATGAAAGCTACTGTTATAAGCACAGAGATCCCACGAAATACAAATGTCATGTAGTAGAAAGAAGGGCTTAAATGGGTAAACCTTAAATATGTTTACCACGGAGGGGCAGCAACCGAAATGCCATTCATACTAAGAGCTCAAATGGTTGCTACAAACTAGTATGAAGATCCTAAAATCACAATCTGCAGTATTTTGTAAAATGCTGAAATCTGGATTGAGAAAAATTTCTGGTGGAATACGGATGAGTATGGTTGTGGTTGTTATTGATATGGTTGATGTACTTTTTGTTTAGTTGTTTTCAGCTGGAGGCAGCTCTTGTCGCTTTGGTGGACTGCCTAGAACGCGTTCCATATCAAAACGGACCTCAATGTTACGTATACTGTATCCTACCACCATCAGCCAATAAAGCAGCTTCGCAAGTTCTGGGGCACTTGTCTCTGTCACACTGGTCTGCAAAATCACATGAAAGAATATAAAAAGCATGTCAAAAACATACAACGTTTTAATCTCCTAACAAAAGCAAACATTTTCTTTTACGGGAAAACCTTGAAATAGGTTAGGCTTGGAATATTTCAGGACACAGGTGTTTATAAACAATGATTAGAAACCAAAAGAGATCCATGAGATGGTGCGTATTCTGTTTGAAGTGTAGATAACACTTGGTTTTCACGAGCTTCCTGTATAAAACCAGAACAGCAAGCTAACCTTCATTTGAGTAGGATCTGAAACAGCCAAGAGGCGTTTTATGAATGTGTTCATTGCAACAACAACATCCTCCCCAGCGCTACTTGTCAAGTCCTGCATAATATTAGACACATTGTATTAGCATTCACAATGCCTACAGATCAATCAAACAATCCTCATTTTTTATCAGATCTCTCGTAAACGTTGCAAGATGGACGGGTCGGAGGACTGGGTAATGGGTCAAAAATGATATTATATATACACTTTGGGCAACTACCAAACTGTTTTGCCAATATGACAGGTTCACTTTTTTACTAAAACTTTCATTGACCCGCTTGAGATTAAAAACAAACCAAAACGACCATTCATGAGTCAATGGGTCCATATTGCCGCCTCTAAATGAAATTATAAAAGAACTGTTGAAGAGCTCATACACGTGGAGCAGGCCAGTACTTTTTTAGCAAATTAACTTCCTAACCTTAAGATTTTGGGGCTCAAGAGACTTGAGATAGTCCAACAATTCATTTGATCCATTGGCAGATATTCTTTCTACTTGACGATTGAGTTCCTCAACTTCTGCTTCAAGTAACTCGATGTACTTGATTGCATCTATTTTCTCTGGACCAGAAACATTATTCCACCTGATAACTTCCCCACTCACCTTTTTCTGTGTCCCGGGTGCAAAATCTGGTGCATCCTGTGAATTTTTTATGATTAAAGTCAACAATCAATACCATAAACATGAATTGTAGTTCAAATATGGGACAAGAATCTTTTTCAGCTTTCACAAAGTAAACACCCATTTTGGTTAGGACCAGTAAGAAAAAAGTGGACCATCTTTTACCCCAAATACATTAGGGGACCGCATCTTTCAGAAGAATAGATAGTTTGAAAAAGGTGACTTTTAAATCTTCGGTATTACATTTCCCTTTTAGTGGCAACATTATTGTTGAAAACACTTGCAGCAATGACAGTTAAAAACATAATTTTTTTGGATCTGTTAATTTTGTAGAAATATACCTGGTAGAACTAGCTCGGGAGCCATATGACCAATTATAATACAGACAATCAAATATTGGCCTCCGCGACAAGTAAAAAGTATATTGCAAGTATGCATGATATTATTTTTAATCAATAGTATTCATGTCTAAAATTGAGTATATGCACAGATCTATTGTAAGGCATCAGTTTCCTATCCACATAAATGGAACAATTTGTTTAGTTGATTATGGGATTAATGCATAACCGTAGCCACGATTAACATCTGTCATGAAGATTGCTAAATGACCCAAAAATTCAAAACTACATACCTTTTTCTCCTCTGATACATCAGGAAGTGCAACCTGCTCCAAACTTTGTTGCAATTCCAACCGATACTGTGCATTTCTGAACATATACCCAGTCATTAAAACACTATACATGAGCTGCGCAAGATTCTCAGCAACCTGATTGCATGCCACAATGATAAAAGGTAGAGCATCATGTGACAAGTTTCAATACTTAACTGATTAAACCAAATTATATGCCTTAAATCAAGCAATCCATGAAGTAAAGGTTTTCACCTTCACCAATAGGCGTAAACTGTATACTTACAGTAGTAACTGTTACGGCAAAAAACTGAGGGGGTAGCGTTCCAATCATGTTTGTTACTGTTTGGCGCATGGCATCTACAACCTAACAAAAATAAATTTAAGAGATGGTCCATTCATAAAACAGAGATAGTAGCAATAAGGGGGGACAGGTTACCTGCTGAGGAGCTCTTTTAACAAACAACTCCATAAATTCGGGCTGCACATTCTTCACATACTCCAGTAAAATATCCCTCCTGTTTGTCTGCTACTTTCACAAGTAGTGGAGGAAAATAATATTTAAGGTCAGTATTAACATCATGAACATTTTGTCAAATACAGTAATTTTCTTGCAAGTTAAATAAGATGTAATCATGGTGCTGCTAGGTAATGAATAAGATGTAATCAAATACAGTAATGTTCGACTCATGCAACAGGAAATCAAAAATAAAGATAAAACCCCTGCAACAAATGAATGTCTTTGGCCATTGAATGTTTGGGTAAATCTTTATAGCTTCAGATCACATTTTATTCTCTTTAGCTGACTTGGTGATGGAGTACTTTGGAAACAGTTCGTGATTGTTTTGCATTTCTGGCATGAGTTACATGTGGGTTCTCGCCTTCTTAATAGCACTACTAGTTAATTAAGATTTAGAATAATTTAGCAATCTGGGATCTTGGTTTCTACGTCATACAGCATGCTAACATCAATAATAGCGCCCAATTTAGTAGAGTCTAATCAGAATAGCTAGTATACATGTCGTTTCAATTCCAAAGTTGTACGTTATTAAGAGTACTAAGTTTTTCAAATGAAACATTTTGCTTATTATTATGCTAGCAAATTAAAGAAGTAAAAAGCTGGTTACATGTATATAAATAATCTCTCATGCTGCTTTGTTTATGAGTGTGCACCTAAAAAATGTCATCATAGCGTGCTTCTAGAAACAGTTCTTCACTTTGTGCAAAATTTTGTGGTATCTTCCATTCTTACACGAAAGCAAGATTATATGCTTCAAAAGACCAAAAGATACATGAAATGACTTACTTTTAAGCCTTACCACAAAAGCAAACTTCTCATAACCTCCCCAACTCCCACCTCCTTCCCCGAATTAATTGCCCGAAAGCAAAAAAGAGAAACAATAACGTCCACATGCTTTTTCAAGCATTTATAACATTTCACCTTTCACTAGCTTAGGAAGTACCTTCACATGCTCAATCTCCCTATTTTGTGTTATTAGTAAATTTTACTTTCCACAAACTAACAATTATTGAATGAATTCATGTGACTTGCAAATTCAGATATACTTTCCTTCTAATTCAGTTTATGTCATTACTGAAATTTGGTTATTAACTTTATAGCTTTTCACGCATCTTTTCTTTCCAAATTTATTATGCGATTTAGAATCTTTCACGCCAATTTGATCTCATATGTTCATATCTAAAATAACTTTCAGTATCATTTTTAAATGAAAATTCCGCTTATTTCTATAACCATATTAGGTCTGAATACTTTACTGCCATATTTGCATAAAATCCAGATGAAGTTAAGCCCGGAAAGCAAGACGTTCAAACTCGGTAATCAAAATCATATACAAAATGAACAGGAAAAGCATATACCACCTACTTGGCACCAACTATAAAAACTACTACTCCACTTACCAGTTTCCGTCCTTACCTGAAACCTGGTTATCAACTCCAAAACTTTTTCACAATATCTTGTTACTCCAAAGTTATCGAATCCTACACGTCAACTTGATCTCATATCCGCAACAAACTTCAGGATCATTTCTAAAAGTAATTTTGGCTCACTTCTATAAGCATATAAAGTCCGCACAAGCTTGAATACTTATAGTAACATAATTGTAAGATTTCCACATCAAATTTAAACTCGAAAGGCAAAAAAACTATACCAAATGAATAGAAATAGCACAAGTCATATCCATAAAAAATTCAGTGTCATTTCTTGCAGACATGGGCCCCACAAGCTTAAATACCTCAGTGCCCTATTTGTATAAAAACCACATCAAACTTAAACTCGATAATCAAAAAGTCCAATCAATCCTCTACAAAATGAAGACAAACAACATACACTACCTACTTGAAACCAACTACGGAGTATAAAATACAACTATTTCGCCAAACCTAAACTAAATTATTCGATTTTTTTGACCACCGAACAGTTAGTGACTTGTCAGTTCAGTTACCTCACCCACTTTTCCAAAATCTGGTGTGTAAACTTTACACCTTTTTCATAATATCTTTCCCCCCAGACTTAACACCCAGCATATCGGATGATAAACATCAATTCAATATCCTATCAATACTAATCTTATATATCCAAAACCTAAACTAAGTTAAAATCAATAAGTGGATCATTTCTATAAGTGTATCAGGCCTTACAAAAGTCCAAACTAGGGTAAAACTGAAAAGCAAAATATCCAGACGACGAAAATAAAAAAACCATGAATAAAAACTGCTTACAGCACCTACTTGCAACCAATTATAAAAAACAATTCTGTAACCTAAACACTAAACTATCCGAGATTTTTAACACACTTATCCAAAATTCGGTAGTAAACTTTACCCCTTTTTCAAAATATCTCTTCCTCCAAACTTGAATACTTTAGTGTCGTATTTGCAGAAATCCACATCACGTTAAAGTTGAGAAGCAAAATATTAGCCCTCAAAAATCAAAATAATCAACCAGATGAATAAAGACAGCATACACTACCTACTTGCTACCAACTAACTAATATAACCATTTCCCGATATTTGAGCTATATTATTCAAGATTATTTACCCTAGTGATTTGTCAGTTCAGTTACCTCACTCACTTATCCGACACTTTAAACCTTCTTCACAATATCTTTTCCTCCAAACTTAAAAGCAAGACGTTCAAACTCAACAATTAAAATCATATACTAAATGAATATGAAAAGCATATAGTACCTACTTGCAACCAACTATAAAAACTACTACTAGTTTCCGTCCTTTCCCTCCCGAAACCTTGTTATCAACTTTAGAACTTTTCGAAAAGATCTTTTTCATCCACACTTATTGAATCCTACACATCAACTTTATCTCACAACTCATATTTACAACAAACTTCAGGATCATTTCTAAAAGCAATATTGGCTCATTTCTATAAGCATATAAAGTCTGCACAAGCTTAAATACTTGTATACATATTTGTAATATTTCTAAATTAAAGTTGAACTCGAAAGGCAAGAATTTCTACCTCAAAAATCAAATCTTCTACCAAATGAATAAAAATAGCATAAGTCATATCTATAATAAACTTCAGTATCATTTCTGAAACAAAGAGAAAAACGGCTCATTTCTTTTAGCATATTAGGCCTCCAGAAGCTTAAACATTCCAGTGCCCTATTAGTATAAAGGGCTAATTCTTGAAATGCCCCAAGATTGGAGGTCCTTCGCTTTTTTGCCCCAAAAAAATAGAGTTTTCCCAAAATGCCCCATGCGACCTATGCGACTTATGCAACTTATGCAACCTCTGAACAATTTACCAAAATACCCCTATTCTGAAACAAAAAAGTACATCTAATCATTGCGGGATGAGGAATGCTAGATCCACTCACAACTCACATAAAAACTTCCACATGCATATGTGGCATGTAACTTGCACCAATCACATTCTATCAAATTTCCTTTCTTTCTTTTTTTTACTACCTATATTTGTTTGACACATATGGGTGTGGAATTTTTATGTGTAAAATGGGTGTGGATGTAGCATTTCTCTTGGGGATAGGGTAAAAATAAAAAAAGTATCTTTTTGCGAAACTTAATGTGCAAGTTATCGAATCATACAAAATCACATACCATTACTAAACTTAGGTATATCATTTCCATACCTAGTTACTACCAAGTATAAAATAACTATGTCCAGGCATCTATCCGAGATTTTCACACCGAACCGCCAGTGACTTGTCAGTCCACTCGCTTATACGCAGAATATAAACTAGATACACAGCGATTGTTTACACAAGGTATTACATCTGTAAGAAATTATATAACAGAAATAGTAGTAATAATTAAGAGTAACATAGGTGATAGAGTAAAAATAAAAAATAAAAAAATAAGTAAGTACCACAGAGCCTCCGTTAGGTGGTTGTTGAGAATCATTAGTGTTACTGTTATTATCCTGTTGTTGTGATTCAGCTCTTATTAATCTCAATTTGTTGCTGTTTCGATTAAATGTTCGAGTTCGCGCAACGTAAAGTGAAGAAGAAGAAGAAGAGCATAATCGTAAGTGATTATTAGTTTGACAAATGGTTGTTGAACGTGAAGAAGGTAGAAATGGTGTTTTGAATGTTAAATACGTTGCCGAAGACATTTCTAGTATCATCAATTTGTATTATTGATGGGGTTATTGGTTGGCTATAACAAACACCATTAACTAACTTAGGAAGGAAAGGATGATGCTAAACCCCCAACTCAAGTCGTCAAGTGAAGCAGAAAGAAGGGAAAGGATAAATTGGGGGAGGGGGTTTGGATTAGGTTTGGAGGAGGTAAGGTAAAGTAAAGTAAAAAACTTTTCCATTTTTATTACTCGCTACAAGAATTGGATCAAAATTTACCTTTTTACTTTTAAGTGACTGTTTTTTGGAAAAAAAATTTAGCTTTACAAACAATCAGGATTCTAGCCCGTGCTTAGTGGCACGACTTCTTCTTTTAATTCTCGGTGCAACACGAATACAATGTATCTAATCACAAATCCTTTTATGGATGTTATCGTCGCTGCCGCATCATTATGGAATAACCACGACTAAAAGGATTCTGTAAGGTCTGATGCATCTATTAACACGGAGCATGAAACAACATCTTCATCGCATGCTGATGGTTAATAGAAACAGCGGACCTTGCGGAGTGCTTAAGTACTAATTGTCACTACCAACATTGTTATTAGACTGTAGTAGTCAGTTCTTGTCAGTAGTTCCTGGTAAACTGTTCACGTGGGCACATGTGTCCCTATTAAGCAAAAACGTCGATCGGGTTCCGGGGTCTAGGTTAGCACTTAACAGGGACAACGGTTCCCACGCGTACTGGTTGACAAAGATCCGTCCAGCGTCATCTTTGGACAAAAAGTCTCATAAGAGGTAAGAAATGGAAAAGAAAGAAAAGAAAAAACAAAAAATGAACAACGCACTTGATGAAGATTCAAAACAGCCCGCGTATGATATTTCCACGTGTGGAACAGTAATCCGAGACAGGCTCAGATAGTGATTGTCATTGAAAGCCAAACCGTTGTTGCACGTTCTTATTCTTAAGCAGTTTATCCGCGCATATGGCATTTCATTTTATGATATAGGCGTTGATAAGCTGCTCAATAATAGGTAACAAATACAGCTAAGGCTAAGACCACCGTTATCATCATTGCCTGACTTTGTACATTGTAAAGAAATGGTAAAATATCGATGCCTCTAAGAAAGGATCGGCTGCTTAAATAAGAGCTCGAGGTTCTGAGGAAATGTATGTCTGTCATGGTTGCATACCTAATAGGTTGCCTAGCCAAGTTATGGATGTTGGGAATTAGAGGCTTCTACAACTTAATGTTGCTAGTTCAAGTTTGTGCTGCTGCTGAAGATTAGAAAAAACTAGGGCTGCAATCAAGCTAAGCCGAGCTCGAGCTTGACAGGGCTTGTCGAAAATCACAACTTAGGCTCGAGCTCGGCTCGATAGCTTGACAAGCCTTAATCATCAAAGCTTGAGCTCGGCTCGAATAATATTCGAATAAAGCTCGAGCTTGGCTCGAAAAGCTTGAATTTATTCATATATGTTGTTTTCGATAGCCAAACTTATCAATAAGCTCAATAAATATGTGATATACTCATTAGTAGATAATTTATACAAAACATTTGAGCATTAGGGTTTAAATATCCTTCTACAATAAATATTTTTATACACATATTCACATTATATTTACGATGTTTATATAAATATGTATAACAAAAATATGTATGTACATGAAAGCTCGAGCTCGGCTCGTTATGTGTTTCGGGCTTGTTTATTGGGCTTGGGCTCAGGCTCGAGCTCGATAAAAGCTCGGCTCGATCGAGTCAAGCTCAAACTCGAGCTCGAGTTGCTTGATAAAAGCTTGGCTTGATTGCAGCCTTAGAAAAAACAGTCTAAGTCATTAGTACTGTTAGTATAATAGTTAGTGCTGCCAGTACAAAGTGTTAGTACTGTTAGTTTATTAGTACTGTTAGTTATATAGTTAGTACTGTTAGTATAAATAGTTAGTACTGCTAATGTGATATACATGAGATATATTAGGAATAGATATGCATTGATTAGTAGACGCGTTTTGTAAGCCCGTTAGGGTTTCTTGGTGTATAAAAGGAACCCTACGGCATAGATCTATATATAGTTTTATATATATTTTTCATAGCAAAAATAGTTAGCAGCTTCAAGGTTATTTTGTAATTCTATCACTATTCAGAGTGATTGTTTTATATTGAAGCTGAAAGTTTAGTAAAATATTGTTTATTGTTTTATTGTTCTTCTTAGTATTACAAACTAGATTCCGCATAGTTTGTGATATTCTAAATCTTAGTTTCTACTATAGTTGCTTTGGATCTATCCAACACAACTAAGCTTTAACAAGTTAAGTAAGATCTGTTCAGAAGGGATCAACAAGTGGTATCAGAGCTTGTTGAGAAACTTTAAATAAGAAGAACTCTAACTCTACTCAAGATCTGTTGTTCAAAGAAAAGATGGAGTCACAATCAGAAACTATCCAAACGGTGTCTGCACTAAAACTTCCAGTACTCAAAACTGGGGAGTATGATCTATAGAGCATGAGGATGCAACAATACCTTACTTTCACCAATCATGCCCTTTGAGAGGTAATAGTAAATGGTGATTTTTCCTTACTTTCACCTTCAGCACCAGCACTCTTATGCTAGCCATTCCTGATGAGCACCTACTGAAGTTTCATGCCTGCAAGGATGCAAAGTCCTTATGGGAAGCTATCAAGAATAGGTTTGGAGACAACACGGAATCAAAGAAGATGCAGAAGACCATTCTCAAACAGAATTATGAAAACTTTGTTGCATCAAGTCAAGAAGGACTGGATAAAATCTATGATAGATTTCAGAAGCTCATTAGTCAACTTGAAATTCATGGTGAAGTTATCTCTCAGGAGGATGCAAATCTGAAGTTGTTGAGAAGTTTACCATCAGCTTGGAACAATATTGCTTTAATCATGAGAAACAAATTTGATCTAGACACATTGAGCATGGATCATTTGTATAATAATCTGAAGGTGTATGAATCTGAGATCAAAGGCTAATCAAGTTCAAGTTCAAATTCTCAGAATGTGGCATTTGTTTCCTCAGATAACTCTAGCAGCACTAATGAAATAGTTAATACTGCTCATTATGTTTTTGCTGCTAGTTCTAAGGATCAAGCTTCTGCTGCATCATATGCTGATGATGTCATGTTTTCTTTCTTTACCAACCAATCCAATGCCCCACAGGTGGACAAAGAAGTTTTGGAACAAATTGATGCTGATGATCTTGAAGAAATGGATCTCAAATGGCAAGTGGCAATGCTTACCATGATAGTTAAGAGGTTCATAAAGAAGACAGGAAGGAAGCTGGATTTAAATGACAAAGAGACTGTTGGCTTTGACAGGACAAAGGTTGAATGCTACAACTGCCATAAGAGAGGACATTTTGCTAAAGAATGCAGGGCACTAAAGAATCAGGGGAATAGAAATAGAGATGCTCCAAGAAGGAATGCACCAGTGGACACATCTACTACAAATGCCTTGGTTGTTCAAGATGGGATAGGTGGTTATGATTGGACCTTTTAGGCTGAAGAAGGACTCACAAACTTTGCTCTAATGGCCTATGCATCTCAAGGTTCATCAAGTTCTGACACTGAGGTACATACTTACTCTAAAGATGTAGCACCTCGGAAAAATTTAGAACTCCTTGTCATTTTACGCAAGAGTATGTATCGCAAGCCATTTAAATTTTTGCCATTCCCTTCCAATAAAAAGTTATCCTTCAAGCGACATGCAATATTTTACGCTATTGAGAATTATAATAGCGCGTATAAATTGTCATTTCGTTAAGGATCAAAAAAGGGTACTTTAGAAAACGCGTAGCAATAAAAAATCATATCTTTCACGCTTTGCGAAACAAATTCGCATGACTATATTATTTTGTGAACCCGTTCATACTTCAATAAATAAAACTATAAATGGACCAATATTTAAATATTACTAAATAAACAATATACCTTGACGTTTCGTCACCTCAAAACTCTAATATACAAATGCATATCTAAGTCAATCATAGAAAAATTCAAAATAAGCAAACCAACACTATCATTACATTTCTTACATCGGGTTCGGAGTAGTATTAACCAAGGGTTGGTACAAGCTTCTCGTCATCGTCCCGCCTCGACCCATTTAGCGATACTTGGAACTTTGTAAGTTGCCATTGTGGCTTAATGTTGTCATACTATGTTATCAATTTGTAGTTTAAGCTACGACATGAATAAACACGTCAAGACTTTGGCAAAACTAGACGAGGGTCTCGACCTCGCATGACAAGCATGCGACATGCATGGCACCGCCCATGCATGGCCCTTGTATATGTGCGTGTGCCGAGCTCTTGTCGTGCTACGCATGAAATATGACACGTAAACATTCGACCTAACATAACCTAGTATCAAGCATGTCGAAACTAAAAACTATGCGACAACTTTCACTAGCAAAACTCGATACTCATAACTGGTTGGAAGCGTTGGCACTAGGGATGAGTAGAAACTAGGGTTTTCACATGACTTGTTCGATGGTTAGCACCATGACCCCATGATACCTTGGCACGGTTTGCATCACGAGACCCAACTCATGTTGCACGTAAATGAGCCAGGAGAGAGTTACTGTCCTTGCCAAAATTACGGTCCACGAGAGACGAAAGCCTCGTCCTTGCGGTTCGTTACTAGACATATTAACTGGGCTAACCAATACGACGTGTGACGAACCACCGCGAGCCGTTAGCTCAAGGTTGGGACGTCGCAGTCCCATAGGAACCCAAGCAACTCATGCTTGTTGTTTCATACCAAAGCCTCGCACCTACTCGACACCAACTTGTATCGAATCACACGCAAACGAACCATGGCAAGTTGTTGCTGCTGTTGCAGCCGTGCGTTCTACAAAGGACGAGAAGATCGTCCTCGTGTCTCGAATTGGAGTCTTCTCGTTGCTAACTATACAAGTTGTAAACATGCAAAATAGAAAACTATTATATATATATGTGGGTTTTGCTGCGGAAGAGATGAAACCGAAAACAGTGAGTGTTAAAAACTCACTGTTGTTGCGTCTGGTGAGCAGCAAAAAGAAAGAAAAGAGGTGGGACATGTGCTTATTATATATGTACACGTGATGGATTTTGTAATATAAAAGGGAGCATGTTTTCTTAATTCATGACAAGTTGACATAGGGAACCTTTATACTATTTTCATTTATAAAATTTGACGTAGAGATATGTTACATGCATAACTATCGAACTCTCGGTTCGAGCTCCAAGTGGGTTGGCAGCTCATTAACGAGTATAGTTATTTTGACGAGTATAAATTAGAAGTGACGTTTTTCGATGCTTTAGAATTATTAACAATGAAACCGAACTTTTAAACAGGGAAGCGAGTTTATCCCGGCTCATATATTTTAGTTGACACTAAAAATATCTTCAAAACTTATTTGAGTTGAAAATATAATTTTAAAAGCCATATGATTTAAATTGTAAACCATGAAACATAAGAACAGTAAATACAAGTAAATATTTTTTACAAAATTTTTAGACGTCCTCGCATGGACTGCAATATATAAAACGGACATTCAGACGAGGCTTAAGTGATGACCGGAGTAGGTAAATGAGCGAGATAAACATATATATGTAACTCAATAGTTGGTAAATAATAGTTATATTATTAAAACATAAATTGTATTATTTTAACAATGTGACCATGCGATATTTAAGCACCTAATTACATTAAATTATGTATAAATACTTATATGTGCGTAGTCGTGTATCATCCCTAGAGCCAACGGTCTAATCAAAGATATGAGAACGCAAAGCGATAATTTATTATTAGGCAACTAAATTGGATAATTCATATATCGAATCTTTAGAATGGACACTCAGATTTATCGTAACTGCTTAGGTGTTGACCGAGTCACTATTTGACGCGTATAGATTCAATCTCCCCATTCAATGCGATTAATTGACAAGGTGAGTTTTCATAGCCCCTACTCTACTGTTTTAAATCATCTTTTGGGGTGAGAACATTGCTTATTTCAAACGTGTGAATACAAGTGCAATTTCTCATTACTGATTGGTCTAAGTCCCGATTTAACCCAAGTTGCTATTTGCCCGATTTATCATGAACCGTTAATTACTTGTAAGCGCGAATGTTATGGATAGATCTATCAAGATTGACGTCCCTGTTTGTCTTGGACTGACATTAGTCAAGCAAACACAGTTTCATTTGAGTCAGAGTATGGGTGTCCCGGGTTAGACACCTGCAAGGGCATTCATTATTGTTGGTATATGTTAACGCCTCGGTGTCGTGAGCTTAGACAATAGTAATACAATTTATATGACTTTGTATCTGTTATATTGTCATATGTGGATGAAACCTTGTGATTCATAAACACTACATTTTTCTGCTTAAACAAACCTATGAACTCACCAACTTTATGTTGACACTTTAGCAATGTTTTCTCAGGTATTAAGAACGAAGATGCTATATGAAGTCTCATGCATTGCAGTCATTTCCTGTTATCTGAAGATCATTTATACTATTTAAAAACAATGTTGTATTGTCTATTTTTATGCTTCCACTGAATGTTTAAACAATTTATTATTTCATAATACAAATGATCAATTTTATTAAAACGTCTCATAAAGAGGTCGTTCTGTATTGCTTAGAAGTATGATAATCATGAAGTCACACGCCCTCGTTTGCCATTATACTATGATATTTTTTTTGGGGGGGGGGGGGTGACAAAAGATTGTTTAAAATCATTTGAAGCTCTTCAAAAATAGTATGATCAACAGCGTGAAGCTCTTAATAAATCTAATCTAGAAATAATAGGTTATCAAATGGGATTAGAATCATTAGAAGCTAGGTTAGTTGTTCATGAAAATAATGAAGTTGTTTATGAAGAAAATATTGCATTTTTAAAATATGATGTTCAAGTAAAAGATATTTCTATAAAAGAGCTTAAAAATCAGTTAAAAATGCTTTAAAAGAGAAAGATGATTTGAAACTTAAACTTGAAAATTTTGAAGAATCATCAAAGAATCTAACTAAACTGATTAATAGTCAAATAAGTGCTAAAGACAAAACTGGTCTTGGTTATGATGGTCATATGAATGAGAGTGAAGTGGTTCATAGTGTGTTTAACAGTAGAGACAGTGACGTGGATGATAATCCAGTAAATGATATATTCAAAACAGGTGAAGGGTTTCATGCAGTTCCCCCTCCCTACACTGGGAACTACATGCCCTCAAGACCTGACTTATCTTTTGCTGGGTTAGATGAATATGTTTTTAAGTCTACAGTGAGAAAGACCAGCACTAATGTGCCTGAAACTGAAACTAGTATATCTAAGACTAGTAAGGATATTGTAAAAAAGCCTAAAACTGTCAGGCCAAGTGCTCCTATCATTGAAGAGTGGGGCACTGATAATGATAATGATAATGTGTTTAGACCTATATCTGATCAGACAAAACCAAAGTTTACTAAAATCAATTTTGTCAAATCTGGTGAGAATGTGAAATTTGTTAATAAGGAAAACACACATAGAGGGGCAGAGTACCCTAGGAAAAGTCAAAATCCTAGGAGTAATAGAAAAAACTTAAATGGAATAATGACTCAGAAACTAGGGAATGGTTTTGAGTTTATAAAGAAAGCTTGCTTTGTATGTGGAAGTTTCAACCATTTAATCAAAGACTGTGATTTTCATGACAATAAAATGTTAGAAAAACCAGTGTTGAATAAAAAGGGTAGGGTTACTGGTCAAAGGGAAATTAGACCAGTATGGAATAATGCTCAGAGGGTGAACCACCAAAATAAATTGACTCACCCACATCCTAAAAGAAATTTTGTTCCAACAGCAGTTGTAACAAAGTCAGGACAAGTGCCAGTTAATGCTGCTAAACAAAGCTCTCCAAGAGCAGCAATATCAGTTAGTGTTGCCAGGCGTGTTAATACTGCTGCAACAAAACCAAATGTGAATGATGCATTACCAACAACATATTCTTATTTTAAAGCACATTCACCTGTAAGAAGGTCTTTTAACCAAAAATCAGCAGCTAAAACCAATAATTTTAAAGAAAAACTTAATACTGCTAGGTTTAATAATGTAACTACTGCTGGGCCAAAAGCAGTAGTTAGTGCTGCTGAGGGAAATAGGGATAATGTTGTTAAGTCCTCAGCATGCTGGATTTGGAGACCAAAAGGGAACTTAATAGACCATATCTCCAAAGACAGTGGATCATACACTCCTAAAAGATTTGACTATGTTGATCCACAAGGCAGACTCAAGTCAGTAATAGCTTGGGTCCCAAAGAGAAACTAATTCTCTTATTTTGAGTGCAGGGTAATCTACAATATGCTTTACAGGATCAAGGGATTTTTGACAGTGGATACTCCAGACATATGACTGGGAACAAGTCCTATCTCTCAGATTATCAAGAAATTGATGGCGGATTTGTTGCATTTGTAGGAAGTCCTAAAGGAGGTACTAAGGCAAATATTGATTCAGGACAAGCTGGAAAGAAGACAGTTTTTGGTCCACAATATGTACTGCTACCATTTTTGATTTCTGATTCTCAAGGTCCAAAGAGCTCAGAAGATGAGTTTGCTAATGAAGCTGGAAAGAAGAATGGAGTTAAGGATCCAGCAATAGAAGTTGACAAAAATGGTCAAGAGAAGGATGTTAGAGATCAAGAAGAGGTCCTTAGAAAACAATTTGAACAAGAATTTGAAAGATTGTTTAGTCAAGGGGAGGCTGCTAACACTAACAGACTTAATATTGTTAGTTCAGCAGATAATGATGTTAGTTCTTCTTTTACTACCAAGGAAAATGGTGATCTTCCTACTGATCCTCTCATGCCTGATTTGGAGGATACTGCTGGTCTTTAGGATACTAGAATCTTTAGTGGTGCATACGATGATGAAGTTGAGGGTGTAGTGGCTGATTATAACAACTTGGAACTCACCACAGTTGTCAGTCCTATTCCCACAACCAGGATTCATAAGGATCATCCTAAAGAGCAAATTATAGGGGACCTACTTTCAGCACCCTAAACTAGGAAAATGACCAAGACTTCTCAAGAACATGTTATGGTCAGTTACATCAAAAAGCAGAGGAGAACCAACCACAAGGATTACCAGAATTACTTATTTGCCTATTTTGTCTCATAAATAGAACCTAAGAAGGTGATACAAGCTTTGACAGATCCAAGCTGGATAGAGGCAATGCAAGATGAGATGCTACAGTTTAGATTGCAGAAGGTTTGGAGATTGGTTGATTTACCCAAAGGCAAGCATGCCATTGGAACAAAATGGGTCTATAGAAACAAGAAAGATGAGAGAAGGATAGTAGTTAGAAACAAGGCAAGACTGGTTGCACAAGGTTACACCCAAGAAGAAGGTGGCAAGACCCAAAATCGGGTCTACTCTAGAAACCAAAAAGATAACGAGAAGTGCTATAGTTAGCACCAAGGCAAAAGACATGTTGCACAAGTACACCCAAGAAGAATGAATTACTAATGAAGCGGTTAATGCAACTAGTAGCTAGGATAGACAGCAATCAGGTTTAGTTATTGCCTATGCCTATTATTTATGGGGCTCATTGTGTACAGATAGATGTGAAAGAGTGCCGTTTCTAACTGGCATAATAAAAAATGGAGGTGTATGTTTGCCAACCACCTGTTTTTTGAATAATCATAAGTACCATGGACAGAGGGTTTACAAGGATAGAAAAGGGCCTTATATTGGTCTTCATCAATCTCCTACGCAGGTATGAGACTCTGTACTCACCTACATTATAGGTAAACATTAGAATTTAGAAGGCGGGATCATAGGATAAACCTTGTTTATAAAGGAAGGACAAAGTGATATCCTGTTAGTACGGTGTAAAGTAAGATGAACACACTTTGTTCTACTAAGAAGTTCTTTATGTACAAGTTTTTGAGAGTTTGATGCACAAAGAAGTTCCAGATAGTTCTATGGTGGGAGCTCACATTCCTTCTTAGGGTTGCAGGACATGCAGAGAAATGATGGAATCTTCATCAGCCAAGACAGGTATGTGGTTGATATATTAAAGAAAATTGATTTGTCTTCAGTAAAGACAACAAGCACTCCAATAGAGACTAACAAGGCATTGCTCAAGGATGAAGAAGCTGAAGATGTGGATGTTCACTTATACAGATCAATGATTGGATCATTGATGTACTTAACAGCTTCTCTAGGGCCTGACTTCAAGTTTGCTATTTGTGCTTGTACAAGGTTCCCAATTTACTCCTAAAGTCAAAGTCATCACACATTATGCAGTGAAGAGGATCTTAAGATACTTGAAAGGTCAGCCTAAATTGGGCCTTTGGTATCCTATGGGATTCACCAATTTGACCTAAAGCTTTTTCAGATTAGTGAATATGCTGGAGCTAGTCTTGACAAGGAAATCCACAACAGAGGTTTTTCAAGTTCTTGGCAAGAGACTGATTTTTCATGGTAATAGTAAAAAGCAAACTATAGTAGCCAACTCCACTACTGCAGCAGAGTATTCGCTGCTCAGCAATGCTGTGAGCAGTGTTTAGGAACCAAAATCAATATGCTTGATTATGGGTTTAATTTCATGAACACCAAGATTTACATTGATAATGAAAGCACCATTTGTATTGTGAAGAATCTAGTGTTTCATTCTAAAACCAAGCACATTGAAATAAGGCATCATTTCATCAGAGATTCTTATGAGAAGAGGCTCATTCAAGTAATTAAGATACATACAGATCATAATGTTGCTGATCTACTCACAAAGGCATTTGATGTTAGCAGGTTTAACTTCTTGATTGCTAGCATTGGATTACTTAATCTCTGAAGATGTGTTTGTTATATTCATGATTGATATGGTTTGGAGATGGTACTAGTGATGAATTTGGAGTTAAAACTGGTAGTTGTAAGGTTAATGCTGCTAGGCAGAATTTGGTGCTGTTGGGCAAAAGTTAGTACTGCTAGGCAAACGTTAGTACTGCTAAGCCAAAGTTAGTACTGTTGAGCCAAAAGTTAGTACTACGGGGTTATCATTACTGCTGCTTGTTACCGTTGGGGATAATACTGCTGAGGGGGATTAGTGTAAATATAACAGTTTCTTCGCTAGTAGGTTTGCTATTAACTCTATAAAATCGTTCTCAAACACACAATAACTTCATCTAATCTCTCTCATACGCTCTCAATTACAAAATCTAATAGCATTCATCGCCGATCATCAAAAATTATTCATCAATGGCTGATCTATGATTCGTTGACGAACACAACATGATGGCCTGCTTGGAAAGAACTGATGGGAATACTGAGTTTCATTAGATAGTGGACTTTCTCACTACTAGCCCGATTCATTATGCCTTAACTATAAGTCCTACTATCTATGCTTCTTATATTGAGCAGTTTTGGGCTACTGCTAAGTCCAAAACAGTCAATGATGTAAAGCAAATTCATGCCACAGTTGATGGCAAGACAGTGGTAATATCAGAATCATCAGTGAGGAATGATCTTTACTTTAATGATGAGGATGGTATTACTTGTCTATCAAATGATGAAATTTTTGAAAACCTTGCATTGATGGGGTATGAAAGAGTTTCTACTAAACTTACTTTTCAAAAAGCTTTCTTTTCCCCTCAATGGAAGTACCTTATACATACCATTCTACATTGCTTGAGTTCAAAAACAACTGCTTAGAATGAATTTTCAACAAATTTAGCATCAGCAGTTATTTATTTAGCTAAGGGTCAAAAATTTAACTTTTCTAAATTAATTTTTGATGGTATGTTAAGGAACTTGGATCCTACTTATAAGAAAATTTTAATGTATCCAAGGTTTTTACAATTGTTTTTGAATAATCAGATTGCACTTGCAGAACCTTTTAATGATGTTTATGTTACACCTGCACATACTAAAAAGGTTTTCACTAACATGAAAAGAAAATGTTGGGAATTAAAGAGCTTCTACAAGATAATGCTGCTGAAGAACTTAGTACTGTTAGTTGAAGAACTTAGTACTGTTAGTTATAGTTAGTACTGCTAGTACAATGTTAGTACTGTCAGTATAAGTTAGTACTGTTAATATAAAATAGTTAGTACTGCTTATGTGATATGCATGAGTTATATTAGGAATAGATATGCATGATCACTTAACGCGTTTTGTAAGCCTATTAGGGTTTTTCCTTGGTGTATAAAAGGAACCTTTATGGCATAGTTAGATAGACAACATAGAAGCAGATCAATATTCATAGATTAGTTGTTAGGCAAAACATATAGTTGTTTTGTGATTTGTTCAATATAATGAAAGTTCTGTGTTCATTGTTTAATTTTTCTTCTGAGTATATAAAGATTAATTCCGCATAGTCTTTATATATACACCACAAGGTTTCTAATCTAGTTGTTTAGATTTATCTAAGCTGAACAAAAGATCCATTTAATTGGAACCAACAAGTGGTATCAAAGCGGGTGTTCTGAAACCTTGATCAAGAAGAAACAAACTAGATCCATCTCTCTGTTCATTCCCTAGATCAAAAATCATAGATCTAGAAAGTACCCAAAACAATTCTCTTGCAAAACTGCCACTTCTTAAGCAAGGTGGATATGACACATGGAGACTCAGGATAGAATCAAACATTCAACTTCAAGATTATGCTCTCTGAGAGATCATAGAGGAAGGCAACTCGTTCAAGCCAGTAACTCGAACCACTATAAACGAAGATGGTACATCTACTACAACAATACCTGGTGCTGTTACTGCTGAACAGATGATCCTAAAGAAGAATGATCTTAAAGCCCGACGCATCCTGATGATGACACTTCCAAGTGAGCATCTACTTA
The DNA here is from genome assembly GCA_026074375.1 of Tanacetum coccineum. Lineage (NCBI taxonomy): Eukaryota > Viridiplantae > Streptophyta > Magnoliopsida > Asterales > Asteraceae > Tanacetum > Tanacetum coccineum. Next base: position 52,535 of record BQNB010000411.1, on the reverse strand, counting down.
CTTTCAATAAACACAAGGATGCCAAGTCTTTATTTGAAGCCATATAAGCAAGATTTGGTGGTAATGAAGCCACCAAGAAGACTCAAAAGATACTCTTGAAGCAGATGTATGAAACCTTCAATGCTTCTAGCTCAGAGTCACTTGACTCTATCTTTAACCGGCTTCAGAAAATTGTAAGTCAGTTAACTATCTTAGGTGAAATCATCACTCCAGAAGATCTTAACATTAAATTCTTAAGAAGTCTTCCTACTGAATGGGGTATGCATGTTGTGGTCTGGAGGAACAAATCAGATCTGGGCTCAATAAGTTTTGATGATCTTTACAACAATTTTAAGATTGTTGAACCAGAAGTCAAAAGAAGTGTAATCTCTAGCTCAAACTCAGGCTCTCAGAATTTGGCCTTTCTCTCAGGTCATAGCAGTACAAATGATGTTAATACTGCTAATGTTCATGTTAGTACTGGTAGTACTCCTGTTAGTACTGCTAGCACTAATAATAGTACTGCTTGTCTCAGTGATGCCACAGTATATGCTTATCTGGCCACTCAACCCAATGGGTCTCAAGTTGTTCATGAAGACCTAGAGCAAATCCATGAAGATGATCTTGATGAAATGGATTTAAAGTGGCAATTGGCATTGCTAAGTATGAAAGCAAGAAAGTTTTATCAGAGAACTGGTAAAAAGATTATCATCAATGGAAGTGATACTGCTGGTTATGACAAGAAAAAGGTGGAATGTTTCAATTGTCATAAGTTGGGACATTTTGCTAGAGAGTGCAGAAATCCTAGGAGTCAAGAGAACAGGAACAGAAGTCAAGATAGCTCAAGAAGAACAGTGAATGTGGAAGAATCTTCTTCCAAAGCTATGTTAGCTATAGATGGGACTGGATTTGATTGGAGCTACATGGCAGATGAGGAGGCTTCTACCAACTTTGCACTTATGGCTTTCTCTGACTCTGAGGTACAAAATAACAAAACTTGCTCTAAAACTTGTCTTAAAAATTTTGAAGATCTTAAGTCTAAGTATGATAAGTTGAGAATAGAGCTTAATAAGTCTGAATCTGATTTAGATAGCTATAAAAAGGGTTTAGCTTCAGTAGAAGAACAACTGGTCTTTTATAAGAAAAATGAAAGTATGCTTTGTGATCAGATTGCTGTTCTTAAAAGAGATGCCTCATTTAATGAATCAGATATTAATGCTCTTAAGAAACAGGTAGAAAGACTTAAGAAAGAAAAAGAGGATAATCAGTTTAAAATTGACAACTTTGAAAATGCCTCTAAAAGTCTGGATCAATTGATTGGAAATCAAATATCTGATAACAATAAGAAGGGTCTAGGATATAATGTTGTTCCCCCTCCACTTACAGGCTTGTTTGCACCTCCTAGTATTGATTTATCAAACTCAGGACTTGAGAAATTTAAACAGCCTGAATTTGAAGGATATGGTGTTAAGGTAAATAAGGGTGCTAGTGAAAATGTCTCTAAAGAAGTTAAGAAAACTTCAGATGCTCCAATAATTGAAGATTGGGTTTCTGATTGTGATGAAGATGAGACTGTTGTGTTAGAATCTCTTAATGTTCAAAAACCTAAGCAAGCTGATCAACCTAGGAAAGTTAGTCAAAACCCTAGGAACAACAGTACAAGCTGGAATACCCCAATGCCTAAAAAATTAGGAGTTGGATTTCAGTTTACACCAAAAGCTTGTTTTGTGTGTGGGAGTTTTAATCATCTAATTAAAGACTGTGATTTTCATGATAAAAGGATGGTACAAAAACCTGTTTTAAAAAATGTGAAAAAGGGAACTGGTCAAAGGGAAGTTAAACCAGTTTGGACTAATGCAATGAGGGTTAATCATCAAAAATTTTCTAATTCTAGAAGGAATTTTGCTCCAACAACAGTTTTAACCAAGTCTGATCTAGTACCATTTAGTATTGCTAGGCAAAGCTTTTCAAGTACAGCATCACCAGTTAGTGCTGTTAGGCCATTTAATACTGCTGTACACAAACCCTTTGTAAATGTTGCCAAACCAAGGACAAATGCTTCTCAAAAGTCACATTCATCATTAAGAAGACCTTTTTACCAACAAATAGCATTTAAAAATAGAAATTTGCATAACAAAGTTAATACTGCTAGGGTAATTTCTATTAATACTGTTAAAGGAAAAGGAATGACAAGTGCTGTTGGGAAAAACAAGGGATTATTGTTGTTAAGCCTACAGCATAATGGGCATGGAGACCTAAAAATTTAATGGTGCATAAATCATGTCTCCAAGAATACTGGTTTATGTATTTGTAAGCATTTAACTATGTTGCTTCCAAACAGGTAGAAAAAGGTCAGTAATGGTTGGGTTCCCAAGAGAAATTATTCTCTTATGCAAACGTTAATTTAGTTCTGCGAATTATACTTGATGCTGCTATGTTAGCACTGTTATTGTATTTTCTATGTTTTAGACTAACATTTGCAGGTTATAAAAAGAAGTATAGTTGGATTTGAGGGGAGGACTTTGATGAGAACTTTGATGATAGAATGAATAGTCTTTTAGTGTTGGTTTTACAACCACACAACAAATAGTCATCAGTTCACTATGCTTAACAGGTATAAGAACTGGCTAGTCCATAAGCAAACGGTTTGTGGTAAAGACTTTTCAAATCCGTTTATGGTTGACAATTTACCAAAAATTGTAGGGTTCTCAACTCACCCTACTTCATGGTTAAGAGTTGGCTAGTTCAGGATCAAGCAGTTCCTAGTAAAGACTAATCAAATCTGTTGATAGCTGATAGTTTGCTAAAAACCATATGGTTATCAATGCACCATGTTTTTGCAATGAAGCATTGGCTATTCCAGGGCAAACAACAATTGGTAAAGAATCATCAAATCCGTTTATGGCTGGTAGTTTGCCAAAAACTATAAGTCCAATGATCCACCTCTTTCAAGAGGTTATACACTTGAAAGTGGAGAGGACAGTCTGAAACTTATAGAATTGATAGATTTGTGTACCAAATTGATTGATAAAGTTACCATTTTATAAAATGCTCTTAAACAGTCTAAGGAGACTCATGCTCAGACTCTAACAATGTTGATGAAGAAAGTCAAAAGATTGGAAGACAAGCTCAAGTTTCTCCAACACAAGGAAAAAGGCAAGGATAGTCATCTCAGATACAGAAGAGTATTTGATTTTAAAGGATCCTGTCAAACAGGGGAGGATGGAAGAAACAAGAAAATGCATGAGTGGAGTATGACAAACTTCAAAGATTAGATCTATATTTGAAGAAGAGTACAGGAATTTATCCTTGATGTTAATACTGCTTGATGTTAATACTATTGGATATAAGCTTAATACTGCTAGTGTTAAGTGAGTACTGCTGGGGATATATTTCTACTGCTAAGAGAAGTTAATACTGCTAGGCTTCAAGTTAGTATTGTTAGACCAAACTTAGTACTGCTAAGTGACCGTTAGTACTGTTTGAGCCATAACACTTGTTATTAATTTAAGAGCCGTTGAAATATTTCTGCCAACAACCTTGCTTATAAGGTTTCATGATAAGCTCAAATCTTTTACAGCAAGTGAATATAAACTCTTTTACACTTCTTACAAAATTCCGGATTATTAATCAACTTTTCATTCATCAAAATGACAAATTTGGAGTTTTGCGACAAACATAATATTGTAAATTGGGAATATATCTTGCTGGGAATGACAGAAGCAAAAGATTCTAAAGTCTGCAAGATTACAAGAGCAGATGGAAGTTTAAGCTTTTATGGAGATATTCAAGCATTGTTAAGAAGACTTAATAGATAAGATTTAATTCAACTATGCAGCTTGGTTCAAGAAAGATTTAAACATCATCCACTTGAGGGTCATGATTTAGATCTATGGAGAGATCTTAAGATGATATTTTATCCAAATGAAGAAGATGATATATGGTTGAACCAACAATATTGGGAGTTGCTGAGATGGAAATTAAATGAATACAGTGGTGTTCACTCTTTATTCTTAGATGGTACATCAATACAGATTAACATGTTAGTAGAAAAGAAGTATCCACTGAAGAAGGAAATCTTGGAAAAGATGATCAACTTGAAGATAGAAGCAGAAGAAGATAGTAATATGGCAATTGAGCCTATAAAGTTTATCAAATCTCAGATTGCATAACAGAGTTAGTTATGAAGAATTTTTGAATGCTAACAGGCAAGGAAGCTAAAGTGTTTGAAAGAATCCTCTCAAAGTCAAAAAGCTTTAATTCAAGAAACTTAAGATTTGAAGGTAAATCATAAGTTTAGGGGAGGATTGTTGGGAATTAAAGAGCTTCTACAAGATAATGCTGCTGAAGAACTTAGTACTGTTAGTTGAAGAACTTAGTACTGTTAGTTATAGTTAGTACTACTAGTACAATGTTAGTACTGTTAGTATAAAATAGTTAGTACTGCTTATGTGATATGCATGAGTTATATTAGGAATAGATATGCATGATCACTTAACGCGTTTTGTAATCCTATTAGGGTTTTTCCTTGGTGTATAAAAGGAACCCTTACGACATAGTTAGATAGACAACATAGAAGCAGATCAATATTCATAGATTAGTTGTTAGGCAAAACATATAGTTATTTTGTGATTTGTTCAATATAATGAAAGTTTTGTGTTCATTGTTTGATTGTTTCTTCTGAGTATATAAAGATTAATTCCGCATAGTCTTTATATATACACCACAAGGTTTCTAATCTAGTTGTTTAGATTTAACTAAGCTGAACAAAAGATCCATTCAATTGGAACCAACAGAAAAGGAAAAGATTTTTCAGGAAGAATTACTCCATTGTTTGCATCAATGTTGGCACCACCAATAGTAAAGGGTGAAGGTTCAGGACAACCCACTGAACCCCAACCAGCACCTTCTACTACTCAATCCATAATTGAAGAACAAATCCTTGTTACTGAATCATCATCACCCAAAAATACTCAATCACCTAGGCAAGCCTTACAAGAGGACACTTAGTTACCTCAGACTAGTGTGCCTATACCAAATGTAGCAGATGAGGTTGTCTTTAAGGAGTGGGATGACAGAGTGGTGAGGGCTACCACTACTACTGCTAGCTTAGATGTAGCACAGGCTGGTGGTAACATAACTAAGACCTAATCCACGACAATGTCTAATGATCCCCTTTCTCGGGAAATTGGTTCAGGTGACAGACCCAGGTGCCAAGAAGCCATGGGAGGTGCCATTGCTCAGACTAGGTCTGAGAGGGCATCTAAACATTCCTATGATTCACCTATCCCAGGAGTTAACACACCCGGAAGTGATGAGGATAGTATGAAACATCAAGCTAATTTGACAAATTTTATACCACCAACACCTCATGATTTACCTCTCTCAGGAGGTCACACACCTGGAAGTGATGAGGGTAGACCTAACATATATGAATTGATGGCTATTTGTACCCAATTATCAAACAGGGTTCTTGCCTTGGAAAACTTAAAGACTGCTCAAGACTTGGTGATCCAAAAGCTGCAAAAGAAAGTCAAAAGATTGGAAAAGATGCAAAGGGCAAGAACTCCAGGGATGAAATTCTTCAAGATAGGTACGTCCAGGAGAAAGAGTTTGGATAAGGAGAATGTATCCAAACAGGGGAGGAATGATAGTAACAAAACAAAGGAGCTCAACCTATCTGACAAAGGAAGTGGTGAAACTGAAGTTTTTGATGACACTACTGCTGCTGAAAAGGATGATAATGCTGCTGAACCAGTTTCTATTGCTGGCGATGCAGTTACTGCTGCTAGTGTTGGACCTTCAAATGTTAGTACCGTTGGTCCTTCTACAAGTACTGCTGGGGATATTTTTGAAGATGAGATGACAACTATTACTGATATACTTGTGGCTATTAGGAGTACAAGACCAATAACAACCTCAGTAGTGATTCGTAATGTTGAAGAAGAACCAAGGAGAGTTACCAACAGTACAAAGTCAAGACAAAGGTAAAGGTAAGATGATGGAGCTAGAACCTACTCCAAAGAACCCAAAAATGCTCAGATTAAGATAGATGAAGAGATGGCTATGAGGTTGCATGAAGAAGAAATTGCTAAATTAGAGAGAAGGCAAAGAGAGATAGCTACTACAAAAGAGGCTAGTAAAGCAGCAATTAATCAAGAATTGGATGACATGCAAGCCATGATTGAAGCTGATGAACAAATGGCTGCAAGACATCAATCTGAAGAACAAGAATAATTTACCATTAAAGAAAAGTCTATAATGTTGGTGGAAATGATTTCTAAAAGGAAGAGGTTCTTTGCTGCACAAAGAGCAGCAGAGCAAAAAAGTAAACCTCCTACAAAATCTCAGATGAGAAATAGGATGTGTACCTACCTGAAGAACCAAGCTGGTTACAACCACAATCAGCTAAAGGGAAGGAGTTATGATGAAATCCAAAAACTCTTTGACAAAACATATAAACAGGTAAACTCTTTTATTCCTATGGATTCTGAAGTGGTTAAAGACAGTGGAAAGAAAGATGAAAGCCGTAGCAAGCAAGCAGGAAGCAGGAAGAAAAGAGCAGGTTCAAAACTTAAACCAAAGTCACCAAAGAAGCTAAAAGTAATAAAGGAACAAGAATATGCAGTGGATGAGTAAGAAAAAGAGGAGCTTAGAGCTTGTTTGGATATAGTTCCAAGGGATGATATTGCTATTAATATTGAATCTTTGGCTACTAAATATCAAATAGTTGACTGAAAGACACACATTCTGACATAAAACATGATGTATTATCAAATCATCAAAGCTCATGGAAGTTCTAAGAATTACAAGATATTCAGTGGAATGCTTGATGATTTTGACAGACAAGATGTGGAAGATCTATACAGGCTGGTAAAAGAAAGGTATGAGAAAACAAGCCCAGAAGGATATGACTTGTTTCTTTGGGGAGATCTGAAGACTTTATTTGAGTCTAGTAAAGAAGATGAAATATGGAAGAGTCATCAGGACTACAACTTAATAAGCTGGAGGTTATTTGATTCATGTGGAGTTCATGTATTGTTGATGGATATTGGAGTTGCTATTCATATGATGGTAGAAAAGAAATATCCTCTTACACAAGAAATGCTATCAAGGATGTTAAATAGAAGACTAGAAGTCGATCATGAAAGTGAAATGACACTTGAGCTTATCAGATTCATCAAGGGACAGCTAGAAGATTGAAGAAGTGTTTGGATATATCCTCCTAATGATCAAGATGCTGGTAATGAAGAAACTTGATGATTAACAAGATGAATATCAAGTTTAGGGGAGGATTGTTGGGAATTAGAGGTTCTACAACTTAATGCTGCTGGTTCAAGTTTGTGCTGCTGTTGAAGATTAGAGAAAACAGTCTAAGTCATCAGCACTATTAGTATAATAGTTAGTGCTGCCAGTACAAAGTGTTAGTATTGTCAGTTTATTAGTACTGTTAGTTATATAGTTAGTACTGTTAGCATAAATAGTTAGTACTGCTAATGTGATATGCATGGGATATATTAGGAATAGATATGCATTGATTAGTAGACGCGTTTTGTAAACCTATTAGGGTTTCTTGGTGTATAAAAGGAACCCTACGGCATAGATCTATATATAGTTTTCATAGCAGAAATAGTTAGCAGCTTCAAGGTTATTTTGTAATTCTATCACTATTTATAATGATTGTTTTATATTAAAGCTAAAAGTTTAGTAAAATCTTGTTTACTGTTTTATTGTTCTTCTTAGTATTACAAACTAGATTTCGCATAGTTTATGATATTCTAAATCTTAGTTTCTACTATAGTTGCTTTGGATCTATCCAACACAACTAAGCTTTAACAAGTTAAGTAAGATCTGTTCATAAGGGATCAACAATAGACTTCCAAGCGTTCTACTCAAACTGCTCATATTCATTATTGCCTCATCAAGGTAGCATGCAATTGGTGGGACAGCAAACGTAAACGATGGTTACCAAGCACAATGTAGCATCCGACTATACGATAATGGTTTTATCACTCTCATTTATGCCGAATTATAAGCCATTTTATATATTTAAGCACGCGTAACAATGCCAAAACCCCTATCACACTCAAAAGATCATTCATGTGTTCAAGTCAGCAATCAACACCCAAAGAGATATAATTTCACTCTCGAAGTCGTTGTTGTTGAAACTTGACATGGACACAGAGGTGGTTAATAGAGACATATACCTAGCCTTAATAGCTTAGATTTGCAAGTGCGGATCCGGATAAAAAGGTGTTCGACACCTCATGGCTGCAAACACTACTTTGTTGGTGCTTCCTTTCTAAGATACGTGCCGATTTGACACATCATTATCAATAAGGACCTCACAAATATCATTGTATCATCAATGACTGTAATTCACAAAAATAAAAAGCTAACCTAAGATAGGCAAAGCCAAGCGTAAGCCAAAGCAGCCAACCATGATGAAAACACCGATTAGGCAAGCATTATAACAACAAAAAATCAAGTTCAGCTCATAGTTGTGATGCTGGAACCGGATAAAAGGGCAGTCTACCTTTCGTGGCTGCAAACACAATATAATGATGTCACACCAAGATATGGCTGGGTGGCACCCAACGCGGTCTAGCAACTGATAGGCAGTAAGCAAACAGATTCTTGTGCATTGTAAAGGAACGGTAAATTACCAATGCTTGCAAAAAGGATTGATTGGCCCAGAAACAATATAGCATACACAGGTCATATGCCGATTTCAAGTAGTTTGTCGTTTCAAACAGTAAAAATTAGGGCTCGGTTCAACAAATATAGGAAAATGTTATAAATTTATCCGCTATGGCTGCAGAATCAATAACCTGTCCCGCTAAGATACGGACAATCTAAAAGATAAATTTGTCATGGCTTCAAAGTTATGAACCTGCCCCTACTTAAGCACGCGTGATAGTGCCAAAACCTTTATCAAACTCCAACAATCATTCATGTGTTCAAGTAATCAATGAACATGATCAGGAATATAATTTCAGTTTTAAAAAAGCGTTGTTGTTGACTGATACTTTGAACACAGAGCTGGTCATTAGAGACAAAAGTTAATAAGCTATATGCTCTCATTACATTATAATACTTTATTAAAGCCCGGTATGTTTCGTAAATACACGATTCCCTATTACTTACATGAACCTCTCCTACTTCACACGCTCACTTCTGTTTTAGTCACATCTTCTTCCACCAACTACTATCTCATTCATAATCATCTAAAAATGAAACGGTTTGGCTCAGACATGTAAATGTCAAACCAGATAAATGGGTATCAGACCCCGCATGGCTGCAAATACGTTGTTGTGCTGCTCTGTCAAGATCCTGGTCAATTTCAGCCTTTACGATCTGAAAACTCATTGTGGTTGCAAAGTAATAAGTGCATAAACGCAATAGTATCTTCATTACCAACACACAAACTCAAAAAGGGTTCGCAAACAGGAATGTGATACAAATAATCACCCACGTTAATATAACACACTGATACAATAACATGTATAAAAGAGTGTGCGACGCGCCATGGCTGCAAGCACAATTTGGTGTTGCCTGCCAAATTACGCGATAACTTTTACAAGTTTTGAATGATCGTTTGGCTCAAAGAAGAGTTTATAGTTATCATATTCATCATCGCCTCATTAAGGTAGCATGCAATTAGGGAACATCAAGTGTAAAGAATGATTAGCAAGCACAATGTAGCATGCGACCATATGATAAGGGTTTTATCACTGTCATGTCTGCCAAATCAGAAGTTTTTTCCTATATGTAAGCACACATGATAGTGGCAAAACCCCTATCATACTCAAACAATATTTTCGGTGTTGAAGCGATAAATCAACAAAAATAATGAAGAACATAATATCGAAGGATCAATTGCCTTATAGCAGAGCTTAAGCTTCTTAAGATTTCTAACTCAATGCTTATTTTTTTGGCTCACATTTGCGAGCGTGGTTTGGACTAAGAGGGTGTTAGACCCACCATGGCTGCAAACACCTTTGTTATTGATGATGCCTTGCCAAGATACAGGTCGCTTACACCTGACCCACCAATTCATTATAGAAGGAAAACAGTCAACGCACATAAGCGATAGTTTCTTCATCGCCTATGGTTGTGAGACACTGAACAGTAACCAATCGATATAACCAAACAAAGGGAATGTCATCCAAATAGATAGCTTGTTTTTAACTATTGTCACAATTAACACTAAAACTGCTTATACGCATTATTATTCTTGAGCAACCTATGTCGCGTAGAGCATCTCACTTGATGTTTTAGACACTCATAGGCAGCTCAAGAATTGGTACACATCATAAAATAATTGACTATCACACTCAAATTTCATATCAGTAATAAAGATTTGATTAGATTCGTGTATATTGTAGAATCGATTAGCTCAGATAAGAGCTCAAGGTTTAGAGAAAACGTAAGTCTGTTACGGTTGCATACCTAATAGGTTGCCTAGCCAAGTCATGAACTTTTACGCGTTCTACTAATACTGCTCATATTCATCATCCCCTCATCAAGGTAGCATGCAATTGGTGGGACATCAGATGTAAACAATGGCTAGTAATCATAGTGTAGCATCCGACCATACGATAATGGTTTTGCCACTCTCACGCATGCCTAATTAGAAGCCATTTTCTCTAGTTAAGCATGCGTGATAAAGGGCAGAACCCCTATCATACTCGACCGATGAGCTCTATGTCCATACGATAGTCAGTCAACAAAAAACATGAATCTAACCTGACGCTGGAAAACGTTGTTGTTGACTGATCATATGAACACAGAGCTCGCCATTAGAGGCGGAAAGTAACACATCATGAAGTGGTAAACTGCTCAAGAATCATGTAATACTCCGTAAATTCAGGTAACTAATATATTCATATTTTCTTCCTATTTTTACCTTTAAGTAAAAATTTTACTTTTGCTATTTACCCGATTCGGTAATTTTTTTCGTTCCAGTAATTTTGAGCTGTCTTTTAGCTCATTGTTCGTCTACATGATTATCGTAGTTCATGTATTTCTATATTTAACCCTGAGGATTTAAAAATTTTATTTTATTAATTTCAACTTTTATTTTTCGTCTTGGTCAAACTTTGCTAAATCCTTACCTTCGAGCCTAAACCTTACCTTTTTATTTAAAACCTTTACTTTTTTCTTACACTAATAATACAATAAATGTCACAAATATATATATATATATATATATATATATATATATATATATATATATATATATATATATATGATGTGCTGTCGTATAGGGTCAATTTATTGATTACCAAGTTTTAAATTTATATTTAGCCGACTTATCCTAAAACAACACTTTAACGGGCAGTGTACCCGATCGGGTGGAGTTTCGTGGTAAGTAGGGTGTCGAACACTAAGAGCGAGATCGTTAACCTTATATTCTATCAGTATTTTAATTACTCGAGTTAAGTTAATTCTAATTACTTGTTAAACATATGTTATATACATTTTCTAATAGGATTGGGGGGTTTTCAGCCTGAGAGACTGGCACAGGTTTTATGTTGACAATAATCAATTCTAAACACAATAAATATGCAAGAAAACAATCAGAAGATAAAAGAGCGGTACAAGCCAAATTATAGAAAACTATATTAGCCATATTAAATCTGATTAAATGCTGGTTTGTTTATTTAGTGTAATGATTTCTAACCTCGAAGCGGCATATCATTCTTAAGACTTAGGCGGGACATCATCCTAAGACTTAGATACGTTGAATCCTGTCACAATTAACGTATCCGCGTAAAGCATCATTTAGTTTAATTATAATCTATCTAGGGATTATAACAATGGTGATTTTGATAAACCGAAGCCCATCGGGACTTTACCCACTTACTGTTTGACGGTATTTTATATACTGGTAGTCCAATATTCAAATCTTTATCAATTAATCAAGAACATACTTGTTGAAACATTACAGGTCACCTGCCGGTCCAACTAAGCTCTTAATTTAAAGACAAAGACAGAACGTTATTTGTGATCCTATTGTTCTAGTAATATAAAACAGGATATGGAGAGCTATCCCAGTATCTAGCTCGCTTGTTAGGCGTAACTAGACCCAGTTAAATGATAGGTCGCATATTCAAACACGTAAACAAGTATCATGTGATAAACATAATTAAACTTTTAACGATAAATTAAGAAAATTGATTTAAAACAAACCAAACAATAAATCTTCATTAAGATGGCTAATACCTTAGGGTATTAGCTCAAAACCATTGTAATTATACAAGCGTGATCAAATAACCAAGGTAAACTAAACGTTTTACCGAACGATACTGAAAATTAAATGATTACAAGAGTAAGGAAATTACACGGTGTCTTCTATAGAATCGTGATCGATGCTTGACCTTTGGTTGCTCTTCTTTTCTTCAGAAAATCGTCTTTTATGTGTATGGTATGAAGAATATGATTTTGCACACTGAAAACTCGTTTTTGAGTCTTCTATTTATAGCATCTGAAAAAGGATGGATACGCCGTATTGGGCTAGGCCAATACGGCGTATTGGGGTGTTTCCCTTGGAGTGCGCGCAAAGTTTATAATCACTCAGAAATATCTTCCCAAAATATATTATTTGCCAAATCTCTGAATAGTTATCTTACTGGATACGTAGTATAGTAGGAGTTGGATACGTCGTATTGGGAAGTGGTTGTACGCGTTTTCTTGTGAAGAGTTGGCACAGATACGCCGTATCTCTTTTCCTGGATGTGGCGTATTGGTTAGAATTAGTCAATAAGAAAATTCCCTAAGGAAAATTCACTCTTAAAAGATATATATAATATATAATACGTATATTTAACCGGGAAGAATGATCACCCGGGTCGTTTCCCCAACGACTTGTGAAATTGAAACCACGTTTTAGCTCGGATTATGATTGAATGAGAAAAAGAATGTTTTTTTAGTTTCTATAACTACTAAATAAAAACAACAATTAAAATGAACAATTAAAAGCAATTAATCACTTAACAATTAACGGGAAACAAATAAAACGCGACAAATAAGCAAAAACACTAAATTAACTCCTAAAAATGCAAACTAAATTTCTAAACCTAAAATAGGACAAAAGAAAATTTTAAGAAAAAGAAAAAACATTTTTTTTAATGTATTATTTGAATATTATAATTAAAACTATTAATCTAATTAAATCCTAAAAAATAACAAATTAAGTCCTAAAAATTGAGAAAAATGATTTTTAAACTTAGAAAAGTCTAAAATAACATAAAAACTCAGAAAACCATTTTTAACTATTTTTAAAATTAAAATCCTATTTTTAAACTTAAAAATTAAAGCTCAAAAATGAAAATTAAAATCTAAAAGGTGTAAAAATGTTTTTTCTTAATGTAAACCTAAAAGTATTTTTTATAAAACTAAAAACTATTTTTTATAATTTTCTGAAACTTTTTCTATTTTTATGAATTTTCGTAAATAAAAACTTTAGAAAAATGATTAAAAAAACTCTACTTAATGAAAAATTACCAAAAATTCAGGAAAAATTCAATGAACTAGCAAGAACACAAGAAAAATAAATCTAAGAACCCAGCTTATCGAATAAGCTGTGAGAATAAGCTAACTAGCTATGGCTTATAAGGAAAAAGGAAAAGAAAATCAAGTATAAAGATTAAATAGTGCAAGGAATGGTTGGATGAGCTATTGAAGCACAATGGTAAAACGTATGGACTATGAGGGAGAGGTCGTGGGTTCTAGTCTGGCAACACACCCTTTTTGCTATTTTTTTATTTTTGAAATTTTTTGAAAAACAACAACTGAAACTTATTAAGCCAACATTTCTAAGAACTTTTAATAAAAGTAGTTTAAGCTATAACTCAAAAAAGAGCTTATGAATGGCTGCTTACAGAAAGTAAGCTTTTGGGCTAAAAAATGCTTAATTTACTTAAACCCTTGCACACTTCTTATTTTAAGCTCAAATTAAAAACCAAAAGTTGTTCTAGGTAGCTTATGATGTGCATAAGCTAGTTCAAACAAGCTAGCTTAACTGAAAACACTTAACACCAACTAAATTTGAGAATCAAAACAGCTAACTCAAGAACAAACTCAAAAAGCTCAAAATTAAGAAAAACTCAAATGCTCAATAAGCCAAAACTTAAGCTGAACTTAATAAAACTAATTAATCTAACTATAAGCTATAAATTCAAACAAGAAAATCAGATTCTACAACTTAAAATTCTAAGATTAGAAGGCTTAATACTATTACTACTGTTTTTGGGTCTTTTTGAGCTTTTGATGAAATTTTAAAAGCTAATGTACACTAAGTTATAAGCTAGAAATAAAAAAATAAGACTCAAACTTAATTAAGCTAAATGTAATCTAAAGACTTACTAAGATTTAAATCCTAAATCCTATTTAAGCTATTCTAAAATGGAAATAAAAAAGGCAAGCAGTAGTAACTGTTGTTACTACTACTGATGTAAATGGTAAAATCACAAAGCTCAAATGCAGGCTACCTTAGTGGTAAGTCCTACACAATACACTTCTATTGAATGAGAATGAATACAAGCAAACATACAATTAAGCCTAAAAAGCTTAGATCAAGCCTTTGATAAGCTAGATAAAAAATAAAGCTCCCCTGGTGCAAGAAGGTTCAAAAATAGCTTACACTTTTTAAATTTTGAAATCTAATCCTTAAAAACTCTTTTACAATTAGTTATCATTGATTATGAAGCTGACTCAAGCAAAAATCACAATTCACTTTGACTATTTTAGGTCAAAGTGTGTTAAACCAAACACTCCTTTATACTACTTGACATATTTGATTGAAGCTTAAAATTTGAAATCCACTTGACAAGGTCTTATTACCAGATGATCAACAGCTTATATTAAGCTTATTAATCATAAATCAACAATTTATTAAAGCTAAAATTAAAGATCTATAAGCTATGCTTAACTAATTTTTTAAGTTTTTATGATTTTTAGACAGAAATTGACACAACTATATTCTAACTATATAAACCTAAGACATATTATCAAAGAACAAAATTAGACTCAATCTAACTCAGTTAAGCTACTAGATGACAGAATAAGCAAGCAATAAGTAGTTAAGCAAAAACTAAGAAGCTACTTAAGCAGTTTAAGTATTATTAAGCTAGAAATTAAATGACAAGGAAATTAAAGGAAAACTTACAAATAGCTTCAGCTTAACAGAAGCAAATTACTCTTAGAGCTTTTCTATAGCCCTGGCTTATTAGAAATAAGCTAGTAAAAGTCCTTAAGAGCCCTTCCCTAACTGGCTCTCCTTCCAAGCCATATTCAATAACAAGGATTTTTAAGCTGATTTTAGGTATAGGAAGTAGATTAAAAGCTTGTTTAAACTCTATCTTAGTACGAGACTAAGAGAAGCTGAAATTGACTTCTTGTGACTAGAGTCATAGTGCAAACTCTTTAAGTAAAATTAAAGCTTAAAACATTATCCAATAAGAAAAAGTAGATTCAAAGCTAAAAAGGATTGATTAGATACTGAAAATAGATTAACAAATTTATTTTAAAAGTAAAATTCCAATAACTATTTAAAAAGCTAAAAAATTAAACTAGTGAAAAGGAAAAAAAAACGAACATCCAATGTGTGTGAATGAGTGTGATATTTATAACCTGCCAAAGAATGTTCTAGTCCTAAAATCAGTTAGAGGCTCCTCTCCTCTCATCCCTTTGATCATTAGCTAATCATTGAAGGTGTAATCTTATCCGTTGGATCACAATTGAGCTCACACGGATTGCCAGCGTGGCAATCCGTTTGAGACTTTCTTGTGCTTCTTTTGAGTGAGAGATTAGTGTAAATCCCAACATTTCTAGTGCTTTCTTCATTGGCCACGTGTGATTGATTGCTTGAATGACCAATAAGATGCCTTGAGATGACGTTTTTGACCCTGCCATTGTGTACTATTCCACCTGAATTGTCTATCCTGCCCATCATTTGTGAAAAGCCCCTTCGTTTTGACTGAGGGTAACCCGGGACGATGAATGAACAGTGAAATAGACTTTCGCGCCTATTTTATAACTGAAAGGGTAAATTAGATTTGGACTTTAGTCATATGGCAAATTCAGTCCTTGTCTTTGGTATTCACAAGTTATAGTGTAAAATGACTTTTAGAAAGGGCACATTTGGTCCTTGGACTTTTATAAAAGGGAAATGGGTTTAGGACATTTGGGCCGGGTAGGTTTTTTATAAGTTTAATGCCCATTAAGCCTTAGGGACCATTTGTGTAACTTTTAGAACTTGAGGGATTGTTTTGAAACATTTAGGATTTGTCCTTTTGTTGAGTTGACTTTGTTTGACCCAAGGATTGACCAAGGTTTGACCACAGCTTTGACTTTCTTTGACTTTTTGACTGAAGCTTGACTTTTTTTCTGGTTTTGTTTTTTTTTTTTGGCTTGAATCTCTAGCTCTGTTTGTGCTCTTTCCGTTTCTCGTGTTCGTGTTTTCCCTTTTTGACTTTTTTTGTGATTTTATATATCCGATCCTGCACACACAAAAACACAAAAACAAGAATAATTTTTGCCCTTTTTAACCTTTTGGGTTATGGGTTATTTAGTATAAAAACGGATATGTGTATTTTTACACATATCAAAATTCCCCAAACTAAACGATTGCGTGTCCTCACGCAATATTATATGTCTTATAACTAAATACCTCAAAACTTCCCCAAACTAAACCTTTGAAAAATAGTAAAGATTTTTTGTGATAAAGCTAGAGAGATCACAAGATTAAAAACACCCGAGATTCCCATTTTCAAAAACTTTTTTTCCATGTTTTATGAATTTTTCTTCTGATAAATTCCTAACTACCAACTTATTTGTGGTTGACCATAATGTATAGTTTTCAGTTACCTCATTGGTAACTTTAAAGGATCATAGAACAAAAAGCTCAATTAAGTGTCTAAAAAGATAAATTCGTCATTCCCGATTTTTCACTTTTCCCATGCTAAGCTTAAAAATAAGATCACTGTTAATTACGAGCTAAGATGCTAAGACTACTTATAATTACAACTTGTGAATTTCTCTTCCCGACACATATCATATATTTAAGTGTGTGTGCTCAAATTAATTTAAACCATTAAAGCCTCATATTAGATAGTTGAATCCGACCAAGCTTTACACAGGGCCCCTTTTGGGCAAATAATGTTAATCCCACTTAGTTAGATCCACAACTCAAAGCAAACAAAAACCTCCTTAGCTAAGACATCCTTGGTTCACTTGTCCCATGAATGAACTTCTTCTCTAGCAATCCCCACCGTCATCGGTAAGTGCTAAATGGCTTTTTGACAACCCCATCTGGAGAATAATAAAATCTAGAACGCATGAACTTCCGATGAAGAGCCTTATAGACTTTTGCAAACCTTAGTTTCAAAAAAATACATTGTTGTTAGAAAAAGGAAACTTTTAACTATTTATTTATGGGTAAAAGGATTGAAAAAGGTGCAAAAACGGGAATTATCAGGCTTAAATTAATCAAGTTTAATTATTTCTCAAAGCCAAGACAAAGTCGTGAAATGTCCCCGAGCATACCAGTGGAAAAAGCACGAGAAATCGAGTCCAATGGTGCCCTCGGATATTATTGGGCGAGCCCGTAACCCACTTAATGGGCCGGGCCAGCCCAAATATTCTTAAGCCCAACAATTAATTAAAAGCTCAAAAGGAAAACTTTTATAAAGAAATAAAGGGGTGATGTCAGGTGACATCATCGTCACATGTTTGCTAATTAAATTAAGGGCTTCACGTGCTGCTCCACTACAAAAAAAAATGGGCTTATCATATTCTTCCAAGTGGCAGGGCAATGTTATAATTCTTCCAAATGCATAGCAAAATGATCAAACGGTGAGTTTTTATTGCATACTAGGAATGCAGCCATATGGAGTACACGTGGAGCTCAATAATCGGTGGGATCAATTTATGCACACCTGACGATCTGAGGCAGTGAAATCGAAGCCAATCATTGGCTCAAATGATTTGGCCAATTTACAATTTTACCCCATCTCCTCCTATTTAAACAAGATGCTCCACTCATGTTATAGGATCTAGTTAGTTTTTACTTTTTTAGTTTTTAGTATTTAGCTTATAAAAGTTTTGTATTAGCTTATTTTCATTTTTCTGCTTATTGTACTCAGATTATTTCGCGAGCTTATTAATATGATGTAATGAAAGTGGTTTAAAGTTTGTTGATGATCTCGTTTTTCTTTTTGTTTATTTAATCTCTCAGTGATTTTCCTTTTCGTATGGCTTATTCAATAAGCTGATCTCCTCGTGCTTATTTACTCAGTTTATTATTCTCAAAAGTCCTTAAAAGATAAAAAAAATAGTCTCCTATAAGCTCTTCTAAGCTTTTACGATTCAATCCTACTAGTTTTAAAGGCTTTTTGAAATAATAAGCTTAAATAAGCTTGGTTCTGGCTTATTATCATGCTTAATTCGATTTTGAGTTATTAAGAGCTCTTAATTTCTGATAAGATAAGCTTCTGAAAAGCTTATTGCATTTCATTTGAGCTTATATTTTGTAGATAAAATTTTCGTAGCTTATTTGCTTGTTTAAACCTTGATCTAAATCGTTGAAGTGTTTCGGATAAGTTCTATTGTTAGCCTCAATTTATTGAGTCGAACAAGGAAGCTCGGTCACTCTACGATGGAGCTTCGGTCTTTAATGAGTTAATGTTGTAACAGGATAATATCGGGAATCGGGCTCGATAGTTAATCTAATATTGTATATGTTTCGGGTTTAATCCCAAACAAAACCCGAGCCCGGGTCCTAGTTATATATCCCGCGCGTCACATTAAATGTGTAGGGGTATATATATATTTAGATATTTTCTAAAATATCTAAATATATATAGATATTTTCTTTTTTAGAAAATATCTAATTCATTAATATCTAAATTTCTTTTTCTCTCAACTCTCTCATCTCTCTCTCTTCTCTCTCTCTATACGATTCTCTCTCTCTCTCTCTTTTTTTAGTTTCGATTTGTGTTTTATGAAGTGAAGCATTAAAACGGGTTCCTACAACAGGCAATGTCCATTCTTTTAGCACTAAGATTGTTGGTCTCTTCCAAAGAACGCAAGGTTGAAGTAACTAAGTAACAGCCGATTTACAGCTTATAGTTTTTTTGTTGAATTCATCGGTTTTAGTGTGGTTACAACGGTTAATTAGATGACTTAGATCTCGTAAAATTGACAAAAAATAATTTGTTTAAAGTATTGAAGTGAGTTTAGTTGGGATTATTACCTTTTTGTTTCTCAAATAGTTGTTTTGGCCATGGGTTTCAACATCTTTACAAATGGTTTACGTTATATGCAAGTAATATTATATAGCAATGTTATCAAAATCATTGTTAACAGAACCTATTTTAATTATATAGAAGTTTACTTGCATAAAAGTGTAAAAAAGCTGAAAGATTACATTTTTTATGGTGGTGGCGGTTGACTGTTTGTGGTGGTGATGGTGGAGTGGCTGTCAAACTAGGAAAAAGGAGATGAAGTGTACAAGTGTAGCAAAAAGTTAAAAATATTTGGTAAGTAAGGGACCAATGGCGCAATAAATTTTTAATGCGAAAATACAATAATACCAATCACTAACGAACGACTTAACGACCATTCATCGCTTGAGACCAAACACACACCAAAATGACCACTTTTAGGACCATTTCCACCGATTTTCAGCATTTGGTTGGATGGAGGTTGAGAGGAGGAGCCCATATTATTGGTCGGATTCGAAGACGAGCCCGGAATTTGGTTGGTTGGGACGTTTAGCATATCCGTAACCCATTGATTCAGATTCATTTTTTTGGAGAGAAAAAAAAATAAGAGAAGTAGGAAAATGTATGTTATAAAATATATTGGAAGTGTGTGTGAACTGTATGAAATAATAAAGAAGTATTTATAGAATTTTTAAAGGGTAAACATGAGATTTTTTTAGTATTATTTAAAAAAAACTCCTCCAACAGCTATAACGGCTAGATTTTTAAAAAAAAAAAAATTAAAAAAAAAGTATAGAACCGCGTGGGCTGGTAGTAACGGCGCGAGGCTGAACGGCGCCAACACCGGAAGAGTGCGCCGTTGGCAAAACTCGCGCCGTTAGATGACGCCAAGCAACCACACCACCGTTCCCCTCTCTCATAATGTGATCCAAATTGATGCAATAATGTAAGGGTATGTTTGGCGAAATGAGCTGGGCTTGGGCTGGGGCTTGTGTTAGGGCTGAGGCTGGGGCTGAGGCTTATATTATAAGCCGAAATTGAAATTTGTATCGTTTTTAAACTTGTTTGTCAAATGGGTTGGGGCTGAGGCTTATTATTGCAAAGTTACTAAAAAAGACATAATTAACTAAATATTTGGTATATATTAGATATTTTTGCGGGTATATAAGTAATTTATGGTTCAAAAGCCACGGGCTAAAGTTTTTAGCCTTTTTTATGGGGCTGGGGCTTATAGAGACTTATGACTTATAAGCCTTTTCATAAGCTCGCGTGACAAACGAGACTTATTTTATAAGCCGACTTATTTTAAAAGCCCAAGCCCCGATAAACCCTTAACCAAACACAGCCTAAAGATTTTGAAATTGGTGGATACTGTAATAAATTATGGGTTTTTGGCTTTAAATAGCCACGTACTTTTTCAAATGTACCCATATGGTACGTGTACTAAATTTATTGCCCATATCATAATATTTAGATTAATGCGTTGAAATTAGTATGAGGGTGACAAGTCTCACATGAGGACAATGCTAGTTCTAAGTATGGGGGGGGATCTTTTGATTCGATCTTACTTGCATTTGCCTTGTCTTTACGTAACCCCGTTTTTCCACCAAAAATAGCAAAAATATGAAGAAAAAAAAATAAAAAAAAATAGAATAAGTGTTTTTTACACGTAGTATTGTCTTTTAAGGAATAAATTTTAACTTGATCGAGCATGTTGCGCTCTAGCTTGCCCCTTAACTTATATAAATTTAAGCTCTTGCTAGTTTTTATACAAGAAGCATTAAAACGCGAATTCTAGCTTGTAAAAGCCAAGAGTTTGCAAGTTTCCATAATTGACTTAAATACTGAAAAATTTGTTTTTTTAGACTAAAGCATTCGGGTGATCTTTTTATTAAAGATTTTAAATGATAGATTTTTATTAAAAGTTAGATTGCTAAACCAAGAGTAGTTGGAATCTCTTTAAGAGGCTCATAGAGGTTAATTGTAACTTTTTGCTCCCATCAACTTAATAAACGTTATATAATTGTTGAATAAAGTTGCTTTAGGTTTTTGCGATTCTTAGTTTAAATCACTTCGTAGAGATTCCTTCTGGTGAAAGTAAGGTACACATCGAGGTTTTGTCAGTGTTGTGGGGAAATAGGCTACCGATTCTTGACGGCTCGCTACCGTTGTCTAGGTAGTTAAAAGACCACATGACTTGAAATTTGGCTATAATAATAATAAGTTTATGTAATAAACCAAAAGCCGAAAAAAGGACCACTACCTCTTGCGACTCACAACCGATGTGGTAGTCAGTTAAAGGTGGAGTAAAATTTAATATTAAAAATTTGTGGGCTGATAAAAGTTTACTGTCTCTTGCCGGTTCATAACCGATGTGGCGGTTTTCTAAATAAGGCACATAGTAATAATCTGAGACTGATAAAAGTTTGCTGCATCTTGCCGGCTCACAACCGATGTTGTAGCCTTCTAAAAGGTCAAGGATCACCGAGGTCGAAATAAGACTCCTGGACCATGGTCGGCTCGCATACGATGTGGCAATTGGTTTAAGGACCGAGTCTTAATAATGTTTGCAATAATACATAATAAAGCCAAATTCTCGACTCCTAAGGGAAAAGGGGGAGGGGAAAAAACAAAAGAGAAGAAAAGAGATTAATCTAAAAAAGCCTCTGTCTCTAGACTCGTAGTATGAGTTTTTCAGATGAAAATTAAAAGGTTATCCCCTAATTCATGTCGAAATTAGCACCTTTAATGTGGACCTTATTCTCACCATATCAGTGCTGTAGAAAGGATTTCAACTATTGTGGTCTAAACGGGTTTACTTTATATAAATAAAGAAACTTTAATTTATTCGTTTACAAATATAATAATAAAATCTTTAGAAGATTTAGGAAATAAGGAAGCGAAAAGTGGCAATGCTTTCACAATTAGCTTTTATGAGTAGTGTTAGCATTTTAACTTGTATTTAACAATGATTTCGTTTTTAAGCTTAGTATGGGGCAGGTGAAAAATCGGGAACAGATTTATCCTTTTAGTGTTTCTTGTTCCGTGAAGTTATGAATAAATGCATAAAAATGGTAAAACGGGGTGCTTTTCAAAACTAGTGATTTTTAAATCCCCTTAGATGAACACTTAGCTACTTCAAGGTAATTAGTCTAGAGGGATTGAAATTGTTGGTTTTCTAAGTTTGTATTTATAACATGGCGTGAGAACATGACAATAGCTTAGTATGAAGGATTTTGGTATGTGCATAAATACACATACCTTTTGCCTAATAAAACGAGCTAAAGAAACCAATAATGACCAAAATGGCCACATCCCGGATTGTTCCTCAGTTTATCGACAATGGCCACATCCCGTAATGTTTAGCCTCAATTTATTGAAGTCGAACAAGAACTCGGTCCACTCAACGATGGAGCACGGTCTTATAATTATGTTAATGTTTAACAGGATAATATCGGAATCGGCTCGATATTAATCTAATAATTTATATGTTTCGGGTTTAATCCCAAACTACCCCGAGCCCGGGTACTAGTTAAATATCCCCCGGCCGCGTCACATTAAATGTGTAGGGGTATATATATATTTAGATATTTTCTAAATATCTAAATATATATATAGATATTTTCAATTAGAAAATATCTAGTTTTAATTTTTCATAAATCTAACTTCTTCTTTTTTCTCTCTCTTCTCTCTCTCTCTCTCTAGTTTTCTTGATTCGTGGTTCGGGTTATGAAGTGAAGTGGTAAATCGGGTTCCTACAATTGGTATCAATCGCCTCGGGTGGATTTCGTGGTTTTTTTTGGTGTAAGCATATTGGATTGGACAAGGACAAGACCAAAGTAGGCAAAGCTCAAACGTCATATCTTCAACATTAGGGAAGATAAAGTCAAATCAAGATAACCTCTATCAAGAACGTCAACATTGGGGAGATTAAAGAAGACCTCAACATTGGGGGAGATTGTTAACCTTACTTCTATTAAGTCGAACAAGAATGTCATCGGTCTTATTAAGTAAAATTAGGTTTTGTAATGTAATAGGCTAGTCGGGTATTAACGGGCTTAGATTGTAATCTAATATTGTCCGTGTTTCGGGCTCAAAGCCCAAGTTAAGCCAAGCCCGGCCAAAGAAGAAGCCCATGTGTCTTAAGTGAAGGCATAGGGTATAAAAGGAACCCTCTCTACACATGGAGAGGGTGTTGGTCATTCATATGTGTGTGTAAAACATGTGTGTAACCTCCCACCACTCTATTCTCTTAATCTAATATTCTACTCTTTCTTCCTTTCTACTCTTCTTGCTTATTTCATCCTTAGTGCTTATTTGGTATTGCTTATTGTTGTGTATGGATTAACTAGTGGGATAACAAGCTTGCTTCCCAATTTTGCAAGCATCACAAAAATGTTTATCGTACTTTAGCTTAGGTAAGTTTCTAACTAATCCTTTGGATGACAAAGATTGAATTAAACACATATTTGCATGACCAAGTCTTCTATACCATAAGGTAGAATTATCCACTACTGTGGCGAGACATAATTTGTCTTGAGGCTTATTCCCTAATTTCATTACGTATAAACCATTTTTCCTAATCCCGTTTCCTATGATTTTACCATCTTTAATTATTTCACTATGATTGTGAGTTTTATATACGCAATAAAATATACTAATAATATTTCCAAAAGAGCAATTAAGAACTTTCCTAAAGTCTCCTTTAAGAAAAGCTCACTCTAAAAGATATATATAATATATAATACGTATATTTAACCGGGAAGAATGATCACCCGGGTCGTTTCCCCAACGACTTGTGAAATTAAAACCACGTTTTAGCTCGGATTATGATTTGAATGAGAGAAAAGATATTTTTGATTATCTATAACTACTAAATAAAGCAACAATTAAAATGAACAATTAAAAGCAATTAAACACTTAAACAATTAACGGGAAACAAATAAAACGCGACAATTAAGCAAATACACTAAAATTAACCCCTAAAAATGCAAACTAAATTTCTAAACCTAAAATAGGACAAAAGAAAATTTTAAGAAAAAGAAAAATATTTTTTTGATTATTTTTGAATTTATTATGAATTAAAAACTATTTTAATCTAATTAAATCCTAAAAAATAGCAAATTAAGTCCTAAAAATTTAGAAAAATGATTTTTAAACTTAGAAAAGTCTAAAATAACATAAAAATTCAGAAAACTATTTTTAACTATTTTAAAAATTAAAATCCTATTTTTAAAATTAAAAATAAAAGCTTAAAAATTAAAATTAAAATCTAAAAGGTGTAAAAATGATTTTACTGAATGTAAACCTAAAAGTAATTTTTATAAAACTAAAAACTATTTTTTTGAATTTTTATAAAACTTTTTTCTATTTTTTATGATTTTCCGAAAATTTAAACCTTAGAAAAATGATTAAAAATAATCTACTAAATGGAAAAATGTGAAAAATTCAGGGAAAATACTTAATGCTAGCAGGAACCTAAGAAAAATAAGCACACTCAAAATACTACTCAAATAAGCACTACAATAAGCTAATTATGCTACGGCTTATAAGGAAAAAGGAAAAGAAAATCAAGTATAAAGATTAAATGGTGCAAGGAATGGTTGGATGAGCTATTGAAGCACAATGGTAAAACGTATGGACTATGAGGGAGAGGTCTTGGGTTCTAGTCTGGCAACACACCCCTATTGCAGCTTTTTTTTTATTTTTAACTTTTTGAAATTTTTTGAAAAAGGAATACATGCTTAAAATGTATTTTTTACAACACTTTTAATTAAAGGACAATAAGCTCAAAGTGAGAAATAAGCTTTTTAAAAGCTTTTGAAACCAATAGATCAGTAAGTAGGCTTTTGGGCCAAAATTTTCTTACTTTGACTTAAAAGCTTGCACACTACTCATTTTAAGCTTAATTTTTGAAAGCAAAAGCTATTCCTAAAAGCTTAAGTTGTCTAGAAGCTGATTCTAACAAACTCACTTAACCACTAATTCTTTAAGCTAGCTGAAATTAAAGAAGAAATAAGCAAACTCAGGCACTAGTTCAAAAGGCTTAAAAATCTAATAAGCTAAAAAATTAAATAAGCTATAAGATACCTATGCTTTGGAAACACTAAGACGACCCTAAATATAAGAATAAAAACAATTCATAAAATCAAGTAATATAAGCTAAAATTCCTAATTATGAAGCTAAAATATAGACATATTGTCTTTGGTATTTTTGAGTTTTTAATCGAAACTTAAAAAGCTAATTTCCCAAAGTGAGTAAGCTAGAAACTATTAAAACAAGTTTAAACTTAACATAAAACCTATAAGTAATCTAAGAGCTTATGAAATTTTAAAGCCTAACTCCTATTTAAGCTAGTCCTAAACATGATCTAAAAACCACTGCAGTTTAAGACTGCAGTGGTATTAACTGATGCAAATGGCAATTCACAATTTCAGGTTTCCTTAAGGGAAAGCCTGCACTAGACACTCCTATTTGAGTGGATTGAATAAACACAACACAGACATACAACAAGTTCAAATGCTGGATAAAAAAATTTAAGCAAGCAAAGCAAATAGGAGAAAATCTTCCTAGTGCATAGGCAACACAACAAGCCAGTAAAAATGATTATAAAGCTAACTCTAAAACCTTTCAACCTTTTTAAAATCCTTAATCTATTATGGAAAATTTAAAAATAAACAAAGAAAATTACCTAATTGCTTTTTGACTAATTGAGGTCAAACATAATTGAAAACCAAAACACCCTTTATGTGATTGACAGATTTAAAAAAAGCTTATGAAAATTATAAATCTTCCTAACATAACTTCAAAACCAGATGTAATTAGGCTTAAAACAAACTTGGACAACATGATCTAACAGCTAAATAAGCAACAATCAAAGAACTATACTATGCTAACTATATTTTTGGTTTTTTAAATGATAGATATAAAAAACTATTATCTAATCTATAATAACTAAAAATAGATGAGCAAATATGATTAGTAAGCACAAATAGCATAAAACAAGCACTAATAAGCAATTAATAAACAGATTATAAGCAATTAAGCAAAATTAGCAACTATTTAAGCTAGTAATCAAAGACAGAAATGAAATAGTAAACTTACAATGTCCTTAGCAAAACAAAGGATAAAAGGATCTATGAGCTTATCTACTAGCTCTAGCTTATCTTTATTGATAAGCTAGTAAAGTCCATGTGAGCCCTTCCATGATTGGCTCACCTTCCAAAACTTTTAAGATCCAAAAGTATAAAAGGTAACAAGCTGATTTTAGGTTTTCAAGTAGATTAAATGATCAAATCAACTCAATCTCAAGCTTATAGACTTGAGAGAGCTATTAAGAGCTTATAGAACAGTAACATGAATATTAAAAGCTTAAATGAGCTTATGACTAGAAAAACAACTTATTCAAACTGGAAATAAGAATTTTATTGATTTTAAATGAAAATTACAATGCTTAAAACTGGAAATTACAACTACTTAAAAGAAAAATTACATTTGAAAAGTAAATTGCATAAGCTAAATTTTAAAAGCTAACTAACTAACTCCCCATGTGTGTGTGTGAGGGGCTATAAATAGCCAGCTGAGGAAGCTTCTTAGGAGCCAAAGTTTGTTAGGCCTTCTCTCATCCTGTCCCTTGAATCTCCTTAATCATTAATAAAGCAAGCTTGGCCGTTAGATCTCTTTTTGGTAATCACACGGATTGCCAGCGTGGCAATCCGTGTGATGTGACTTTGTGTTTCTTCTGAGAGTGTAAGCAGAATAATTCCCACATTCCCTTGTGCTTCCTTCACATCCACGTGGCCTCTTTGCTTGTGTTAGCCAATAGGAGCTCTTGAGATTACATTTCTATCCCTGCCATTTTGTTCTATGACCTCTGAATTGTCTTATTTACCCATCAATTAAGAAAACCCCTTTGATTTTGATTGTGTAGTGAAGGTGGGAGATGATGAATAGTAAAAACCATATTTCCCGCCATTGATTTAACTGGAAAGGGGTTAAATGGGTGTGAGTTTGGGTATTTGGCAAAATGGGTCCTTGTGTTATTTAAGTGTAAATGTAATCTCATCCAAGGTATAAAACATCTTTCAAAAATGGCATATTAGGTCCCTGGACTTGGTATATGAGGGTTATGGGTTTAGGTTATTGGGCCGGATATGATGTTTTTGGGCTTGGGCTTTTGTTATTTAATTTCCGGGTATGGTATTAGGGTTTAATGGGCCCATTTGATTTAGGGACTAATTGTGTAATCTTTCAAAACTTGAGGGACTAAAAAGGTATCTTGGGATTTTGTCCTTTTGTGTTGACTTTGACCAAAGTTGACTGAGAGTTGATTTTCTTTGACTGTTTGACCATATTTGACTGAAGCTTCCGGCTTTTGTACACTCTTCCGTTTCCCGTGTCCGTGTTTGCCCGTTTTTGACGGCTTTCTTGTGATTTTTGTTTTATCCGTACCTGCATACATAAAACATAAAAACAAGCATATCTTTGCCATTTTTAGTATGTTTTGGGCTTAATTGGGTCTTTTTAGGTGTAAACGGATATGTGTATTTCACACATATCACCTCCGTTTCGCAAATAAACACATAACAAGTCACAATGAGTATGCTTAATTTTAGACATGTTCAATCCAAGTTTCTCTATAAGTGTAAGTCCGTTTTAAGAGTTTCATAAAGTCTATATTGTAAATATTGAGCATCACATGGCATATCACATATAAGCAATCATATAAAGAAAGCAGAATTGAGCAGAATTGAAGACAAACTCTTATAAAGAAAGCAATAAATCATATAATGCCTCGAGTTCTCAAAAGAGTCTTCCCCAATTTGAGAACCAAAATACTCTCACTAGGTTTTCTGCTAAAGTACCTAGATTGCCACATCCATCATATAGCATGATTGCGTGAGTATTAAGGCCGAGATAAATCAAGAATAGAGTAACATGGCAACTTAATTAACACTTATTTTTAATCTATTCTCTTTTTATCAAGTTACATTATAGTTGATTCTAGGTGTTTATTCATTATTTATGGCAAGGATTGCATATCATTGCCATAATTTTCCAATAAAACAATAAATAAATTAAATTTCATGCAGCCCTAGCCCGTTTAATATGTGTGTAACCCATAAAACACCAAACGAGTTGGCTCTGATACCACTGTTGGAATTTATACAACTGTTAACCATTAACAACCACGAATACGCAGCGGATATGGATCAAGTATGGTGAATATGATTAACACACAATAAACATAAAGAAATCATACCTCTTGAAGAATCAATGCTAATGAAACAAAGTGGTTAAGATACCACCTCTACGAGTGCTCACACAAACACGTCCAACGAATGCGCCCGGATGCTAGTCCAACTTTACATATTTCCTAAACAACACTTGTATACCAAACACCTCTATGTGTTTCTAATTGTTGTCACGCCTTGACAACTGGTAAACCAAACCCTTGGACCTGCTGAGAACCTTGTGGGATCAAAGTGAGAAGATACTCAAAATGAGCAAACCTGATGTTCATCTCATCTCTTAAAGTTAAGAAAAGATTTTGGTTGTGAGAGCAACATATGCATGTTGACCTATGGTAGTCATGGATAATTGTAGTAAAATGTATTACCCGAAGATAGGTGTGGTTTGAGGTTGTGGTAAGAGATGCTGGTGATGGAGTTTTCAAGGTTATTCATATTATGTGAGACTATTAGAAGTGATTTCCGAAAGAAGCTGACTTTGAAGTGGTTGAGGGTTTGAGGGTCTAGGATAAAACAACCGGGATGTTAGCAGCATGGGTTCAAGGGTTGATGAGAAATGTTCATTAGAAAATGGTTGTTAAATTGAAGATTTATGATTGAAAAGAAGAAGGTGTTTATCGTGGCTTTATGAGTGTCCATTGGTTGATGGATTTTTATGAATTGTGCATTTGGAGGATTTTGGAGGATTAAGAGGTTGTGGTATGAGAAGGTGTATTGAGGTTTTCATCATCATTTGTGAGATCAATAAATAGTTATTTTGGGGGTAGGATGATAAGTTTGATTTTTTTAATGCCATAGGAGGAAGAAGCTTGAGTAGAATCCATGGTAGAAAGATTTGAAGAAGATGAAGATGAGAAGAAGAATGGGAAGGATGGCATAATTTAATAGAACTAAAAGGATCAAATTATAAAAGCAATGAGGATTAAGAGTATATGATATTAAAAAAAAAAAAATTAAAAAGGTGTTTTAGTAAATCAGGAATTTTAGCATAAGGCCTAAGAAAGAATAGGCAAACGTACAAGAAATCAGTAGTCAGGGTAAAATTTTCCATGACTCTGTGGCGTTCCCCATATATGCTTCTTTGGGAGTGTTGGTGGTCCCTGGATATATTAGGCGGGCCGCCCTTTATTTAATAAGGTGCCGTTCTCCTGGAGACAGGAAAATTTTCCAATTAGTCTGTAAATCCTGTACAGAAAAAGTTCCTAATTATCTCCCATTTTAAGATCAATCTATTTCATCATGAATCATAGAATCCTCTAATACTTAATAATCAATTCCAAAATCAACTATCCTACAATTCTATAAAAGAACACATGTAGAAATTGATCAAGATATATGCATGCATAATTAACAATATAAGTAAAGCCATATAGTATCAAAGGTGCATGCACATATCAAGTGTTATGATGATCAAGACAAAATATGAAAGATCATCACCAAAACGAAGGAAATTTATGTTTCCTCCTCCCCTAATACTTACTAAATAACCAACTAAGTAACATGGGATTAAGTGCTTAAATGTTCGAAAAGTATAAAAATGAAATTAATAATAGTGCCACAAAACAATATTCCATGATGCTACACATCTTCATGTTTCTCACCACAAATTTATGAGGCCATTTCTTTCGAGTCCCCGTAATCCACCCGGAATCCACCACGATGCTCATCTCTTAATAACCTGAACTTATGACGGTAAAGAATGATTTTGGTTTTGCTGGGTGTAAAATTGGTTCCACCATGTCAAAGAGAGAGTCCAATATTAAGGGGGTTAAAGGTGGTTGGTGGGTTTTGAAAGACTTGAGGAACTTCATTTGATTAACAAATTGACATAACGAATGGGGGAAGGAATGCTTGCATGCGAGGTCCCTTCATCATTCCCATCATCATCATCATCGTTAAGAAGATATGAGGTAATGTTGAGAATCAAAGTCAGAGGAAAAAAGAAGTAGAGTGACCTCACTTCGGGGGAGATTGTTAGCCTCAATTTATTGAGTCGAACAAGGAAGCTCGGTCACTCTACGATGGAGCTTCGGTCTTTAATTAGTTAATGTTGTAACAGGATAATATCGGGAATCGGGCTCGATAGATAATCTAATATTGTATATGTTTTGGGTTTAATCCCAAGCAAAACCCGAGCCCGGGTCCTAGTTAAATATCCCGCGCGTCACATTAAATGTGTAGGGGTATATATATATTTAGATATTTTCTAAAATATCTAAATATATATATAGATATTTTCATTAGAAAATATCTAGTTTTTAAGTTTTTCATTTTCTAAAAATCTATTTTCTTTTCTTTTCTCTCAACTCTCTCTCTCTCATTTCGTCTTTCTCTCTCTCTAGTTTCTTGTTTTCGTGTTCGGGTTATGAAGTGAAAGTGGTTAATCGGGTTCCTACATCTATATTCTGATTTGGTTGCATACTAAGTGCTTAAATCATTTCATGGTGGCTTATTGATCGATAGTTATTAAGTTCTCGTTTAGAATAGTGACTTTTATTGATTCGTCCTTATTGAAGTTTATTTCTAATGTTTCATAGCTTATCTCTTATTGTTTCTTTTTACTTGCGTATTTGTTTCTTGAAAAGTGATATTGTCGTAATATAAGCCGAGCTTATTCGTTAAAATTGTGGTTGCTTTTGGAACACTTGTTTTAGCTTAAAAATTTTATAATTTGCTCATTCTAGATCTTAGTAAGTTGTTCATGTGTTTCTAGCTCAATCGTTCTTTAGATAGGTTTTTCGATATCTTAGGATTAGTATGACTTATTTGGTCTAGTTCGTTTAGTGTAGTTGCTTGAAATTTGATCTATATCCCTTCGTTAGTTTGAGAATTAGCTTGGGATATGTTTGGTTGATTTCTGTTAGGCCTCATCTTATGGTTTTTAGTTTAGTTTGTAGTAGATTTTCAATTGGGCCCTCACTTTGATTAGACTGGGCCTACGTGAAATAGTGTGGACTGTGTTTGGGTTTGTAGAATTATATTAGGGCTTGTGTATTAATTGGGCCTACATTGGTTTGGATATTTAGGCCTGGAACAAATATTTGCTTGTTATAATTGTTTTATGTTAACATTTTTGTGTTTTGTGTTTATTTTTGGTACCTGTCTACTCATGAGGCGTGGAGCTTATGGGTTTATTTAGCTAGACCGAATTTGATTATTTGTTTTAGCTAAATAAATCGGGTGATTATCGGTTAATTGCGGCTCTTCAATTCGGTTCCATTTTCTATCCTATTTTAATATATTAGTGTAGATTTCTTTAATTCATAATTTTAGTTTTTAGTTGCTCTAATTGTCAATAGAATTTAATTGTGTTTTTTATTCTAGTTTAGCTTCCCTTCTATATGCTTTCACTTTTAGTAGATTTAGAAACCAAATCTAAAAAACTGAAATGACAATCAAGCTTGATTCCCAACATTCCCTTAAAATTCCATTCACCTCTCGCCGAGGAAACTACTTGGAAGGTTTTTTTGAAATTGCTTTGGTTAAAAGCGATTTTCTAGAACCTGACGGAAATACTATACTATATTATTATTGATATCCTTCTTATTATTACGTATTAATATATTATACATATTTATATGTATTAAAAAAGGTGGATCATAAGTCCTTATTTGCAAGTTGAGGACTACTTGGTTGACTAGCAAAGAATGCACAGATCACATCATCACTTAAGTTATCAACATTTATTGGATTAGCAGCATTAGCTTGAGTGCTGGCAGTAGAAACTCTATGAGTAGTATTAATTGCTTCATTAGTGCTGCTAGAGTTGTTAGAGGACACGAAATTCATGTTTTGTGTGTTTGTACTTGAGCTTGATGTCCTTTTGACTTCTGGTTCATACACTTTGAGATTGTTGTAGAGATCATCCATGATTGTCTCTAATTCAGGCTTGTTCCTCCACACAATAGCATGTGTGTTCCATTCTGGTGACAAACTTCTCAACAGGTTCTGGTTCACATCTTCTTGTGAAAGTGTTTCACCCAAAATCTCCAGCTGACTCACAAGCTTCTAAAGCCTATCAAAAGTTTGATCAAAGGTTTCTGAGCTAGGAGCAGTGAAGTTTTCATGGTGCTATTTTAAGAGATTTCTTTGAGTTTTCTTTGTCGCAGCATTCCCACCAAACCTCTTTTCAATAGCTTCCAGCAACAACTTAACATCCTTGATGGAGTTCAACTTTAACTGATGTTCATTAGGTATTCCCATCATCAAGGTGCTTCTGGCCTTCACTTCTAACCTCTTCTGAGCCTTTTCTTCAGCAGTTGTAAGAGCTATTACTTTCTCAACACCTTCCACAACTGTTGTTTTTGGTGTAGTGTTTCCATTCTCTTTGACCTCTCATCTGGATGTACTATTCTATTCTCATCCTCCATAACTCAAGCTCACCAGGTTTAAGCATTGGAACCTTGGATGCAGCCACCATATGTGTAGATTCTGAATCCATATCTTCTAGCAGAGAGATCTTGTGTATTCAAACAGGTTCTTCTTATTCAAAACTTCTCAACAAGCTCTGATACCACTTGTTGTCCTAAGATGTAGAATACCTGTTGTTGGATCCTACTTTAATAGATCGAATTCCTTAAGCTTGTTTAAGGTTTAGTTATATTAGATAAATCTAACATAACTATAGTAGAAACTTTGTTGAATATATTAAAGATTATGCGGAATCTAATCTTTAATCAATAAGAAGAATTCTTAATGAAACAGTAACTCTATGAACACAATTCTATGAACACACAATTCAACAAACAATAAAAGCTCCAATATTATTATTACAAATAATATGAATACTCTCCTAGTATTAGGGTTACAAAACCTTGAAGCTATGATAACTCTATGAATGACTCGTTTGGATTTGATACAGATACAAAACTCTATGCCCTAGGACCTCCTTTTATACACCAAGGAGTCCTAGTCGATTTACAATATATTCCTAAAACTTAGAATATTCTCTATGATCTATTCTATAAATAACTAATACTTATCATGTAAGTAATCTTGATCTCCAATCAATCTTTATCCTTTCTTCTGTCTTTATCCTTTCTCTTCTTACAGTAGAAACTCTTTCAGCAGTCTTAATCTTTGAGCAGCTGTTACTTTTGTACTAGCAACATTAACTTTTAACACGAGCAATAGTAACTTATACACCAGCAACATTAACTGTGTACAAGCAGTAGTAACTACTTATAATATTTTCTTTAATCTTCACCAGCAGTACTAACTTTATACTAGCAGCACTAACTACTTAGCATATTTTTTATTAAAGTTAATGAACAACACTAACTTTTGCTTAGCAATAGTAACACAAACCTTAGCAGCAGTAACTTCAAGAAGGCTTTTAATCCCAACACCAGTGATGTAGTAGACTTTAGAACTTGGCTTGGTATATCTATTCAAGACCGCAATGATAAGTACTATGGATTTAGATGGAGTAACTTGTTTAAATTGGTAAATTTTAGGATTACATCCAAATTCATCATCCATTAGTAGGGTCCTATTACATGCCCACAGAGGGTCCCAAATTCATTATAGAAAGAATAAATGACAAATATGTCATGACAATTTGATAATGTTAAATACACATATCTGTATATACCAAAAATTAACCCTAAATGACCAAAAAACACTTAAAATGGCAAAGATATTACTTGTTTTTGGGTTTTGTGTGTGCAGGTACGTATAGACAAAATCATAGAAAACCGTCAAAAACGGGAATACACGAGACCAAGAACGGAAGAGTGGCAAGAGCGGTGAGCAAGTCATGAAAAGTCAACCCTCAGTCACTTGGTGAAAAAGTCAAAGTCAAACACTAGAAGACAAAGACCAGTTACTAAGACAAGTACTAACGATTTGTAAAATTCACAAATGGTCCCTAAGGCTAATGAGCCCTTATTTTCACCTTAAATATCCCTACAGGATCAAAAACCCAAAACAAAAGCAAAATGTCCTAAGCCCATCTCCCTTTTTCTAAACTCCAGGGACCATTCCTGCCTAAACTAAAAGATGTAATACACTTGTTTGTGTATTACATTTACACTTAATAAACATAAGGGCTAAAGTTGCAATAAACCCAAAGTTTAAATCTTTTTACCCGTTTTCAGTTAAAAATGGCGCCAAGGGTTTATATGTCTATCATGTCCTCAACATGCACCCTTCATATTCTTCAAAGGGCTTCTTAAAATTAAGGGGCACAAACGATAATTCAGGGGAAGAAGAACACGTGTGCAGGGTCATCACATCATTAAACAAGCTCATTGGTCCAAACCCACATGGGGTATGCCACGTTGGAAGACTAAAAGCACACAAAGGATGGATATTTACATTGGTATTACTCTCAGAAGTAACACAAGCTGTCACATCACGGATTGCCACACTGGCAATCCGTGTGTGCA
This sequence comes from Tanacetum coccineum, assembly GCA_026074375.1. Lineage (NCBI taxonomy): Eukaryota > Viridiplantae > Streptophyta > Magnoliopsida > Asterales > Asteraceae > Tanacetum > Tanacetum coccineum. The sequence goes on along the minus strand of BQNB010000411.1, from coordinate 17,686 downwards.
CAAACTTGATCAAACGGCCAAGATCAAAGCTCCAATGATTAGGAAAATGGATGGCTATGATTGGCAAGAGCGTGTAGAGCAAGACAAGGCTAGAAGGTTCAGCTTGTGGTTATAAATAGCACACACTCACACACACATGATCATCTTCTTTTCCTTTTTACACCTAGTTTACCTTTTAGATTTTTAATAGCTTATTGTAACTTTCTTTTAAAATCAGTTGTAATTTTCTTTTCAATCATGTAATCAAGCTTTTAGATTAATGAAATTAAGTTTTTATCTTTAAAAAATCTGTCATTAGCTCTTGTTAGTTACTCATAAGCTCTCAATAAGTCAAAGTGATAAGCCTCAATTTAATAAGCTCTATTTCAGCTCTCATTAGTCTCCAATCTTATGATAAAGCTTAATAAGTCATTTAATCTAGTAAACATCTAAAACAAGTATATTTCCTTTGATAATTTAACTTTTAAGCTAAACGGAAGGGGAGCTTACAATGGAAGAGCTCCCATGGATTTTTACTGGCTTAATTTAAATAAGCCAGAGCTGTTGATAGGCTATCTGAGCTCTTTTAACTTTGTTTGGCTAAGGTTCCTGTAAGTCTTCATTTAAATTTCTTTGTCCTTTAATATTTAGCTTAATAATTGCTTATTAGTGTAAATTTGCTTATTTGCTTAATTTGTATGTTTTTATATGATCTTATCCTAGCTTATTAGGTATATTTGCTTTTCTGTTTTTAGCTTTATTAGTTTAAAATTTGATTAGCTTCACTTGTCTTAAAAAATCACTAAAAAGCAAAAATAGTTAGCTTAGCTTATAGCTTTTAGATTCTAGCTTAAATTAGTTATTGGATTATGTTTATCAAGATTATTATAAGCTAATTGGTATCTAGTATTAAGGATTTGTTAATTAAGTTTCAAAATCTAAGACATAATTAAATCTTTCAAAAAGCTAAAGGGGTGTTTGGGTTAAGGTAGTTTGACCTTAAATAGTCAAAGTTTTTTGATAAAAGTTTTTGAACCAGCTTTGATTTAGTCTAAAATGGGTAGTTTAGTGATTTTCTCAAGTTAGTTTTCAAAAATTGAAAAGTTTAAGTTCCTTATGGTTGTCTCAGCACCAGGGCAAATTTTCCTCTTTTCTTTGCTTGCTTAAAAGTGATCCAAGTTCTCTTAGGCTTAGAAGTGGCTTGAGTAGTGTTATAACACTCTCATTGAGTGTATCAAATGCAATAGAAACCAAATTGGGTGCCTGCAACTTTGATTTGTATAATTGTTCATTTGCATCAGCAGTGGTAATCAAAGTTACCACTGCTGTCATTTTAAGCTTCATTTTAGTTAGTAATTTTAGGATATAGGTTCTAAAATTTAAGTTGATTATAGATTAGACATAGCTTAATATAGTTTAGGACTTGCTTTTTATTTTCCAGCTTATTTTCCTAGGTACATTTAGTCTTAAAGTTCACAAAAAAGCCAAAAAGACCAAAAACAGTAGTAGTAGTAAGTAGCTTTTTAAATATAAAAATCTAGCTTATAAAATTAGTTTTTAAGCATTAGGATTTTAGCTTATGAGTAGTTCACTTAGTTTGCAGAAGCTTAAGGTCTGTTTTAGCTTTTTGAGTGATTTAGCTTAATTTAATTTTGAGTCTTTTGTTCTTAGTTCTAAGTTTGTCACTTTCATTGATTAGTAGATTTAGCTAGCTTCTAGTGTTTTAATTCCTTTTAGCTTTTCATTTCTACGCTTGTCGACATCCTTGCCCTTTCAGTTAGTAGCGATTTTACTTTTAAATTTGAGTTTAATTGAGCTTGGTGCAGTGTTTAAGTTGAAAAAGCAAAAGTGAGCTTAAAAAAGTCACTTTCTTGTGGTCCCGGTCATTTTTAAGCTCTTAGAGAGCTTATTTCTCATTTTCAGCTTAAGGTTTCTTAATTAAAAGTGTTTAAAAAGTGTGTTTTTCAAGTTTGTACTTTTAGATTTTAAAAATAAAAAATTCAAAAAAGGGGTGTTAGACAACCTTGAACCTGTGACCTCCCATACACAAACCCAACGTGTTAACCATCATGCTTCAATAGCTCATCCATGAGCATTTCTTTTCATTAAATCTTTATACACAGTTTGGGCCTTAAGCCCATTTTCATACCGTAGCTTATATTAGCTTTTTCCCAGCTTATTTGTTAAGCTGTGAGCTTTTTCTTATTTTTCCTTTGATCTTTATAGCTTTTTAGAATTTCCCTGAATTTTTGGTAATTTTCCATAAAGTAGATTATTTTTAATCATTTTTCTAAGGTTTTAAAAATCGAAAATACATAAAAAATAGAAAAAAGTTTTATAAAAATACAAAAAATTAGTTTTTAGTATTAGAATAAATACTTTTAGGTTTACAATCAGAAAAATCATTTTCAACACTTTTAGATTTTAATTTTCATTTTTGAGCTTTTAATTTTAATTTTAAAAATAGGATTTTAATTTTAAAAATAGTTAAAAATAGTTTTCTGAGTTTTTATGTTATTTTAGACTTTTCTAAGTTTAAAAATCATCTTTTTCTAATTTTTAGGATTAATTGCTATTTTTAGGATTTAATTAGATTAAATTAGTTTTAATTCTAATAAATTCAAAATTAATCATAAAAAATATTTTCTTTTTCTTAAAATTTTCTTTTGTCCTATTTTAGGTTTAGAAATTTAGTTTGCATTTTTAAGAGTTAGTTTTGCCTTACTTGCTTAATCGTCGCGTTTTATTTGTTTCCCGTTAATTGTTTTAAGTGTTTAATTGCTTTTGTGTTCTTATCTTAATTGTTGCTTTTAATTGGTAGTTATAGATAATCAAAAATATCTTTTCTCTCATTCAAATCATCATCCAAACTAGGCGGTGGTTTCTATTTGCATGTCGTTGGGGAATACGGACCCGGGAAAGCTACTTCCGGTTTAATACGTTATTATTTTATATTATATATATATATCTTTTAGAGTGGATTTTCCTTAAGGGAGACTTTGGGAAAGTTCTTAATTACTCTTTTAGATTATTATATATTTTATATTATTTTATTGTATAGAATTGCTATATCACTCATCTATTGGGACAACAATATCACCTTCCGCTAAACATTTCTTAAGATTCGAAACATTAAAAGTACTATAAATCCCTTTCAACTCTTCAGGTAACTTCAAAGTGTAAGCTACAGGACCAACTCTAGCTAGAATCTTGAACGGCCCAATGTAACGTGGACTTTGCTTTCCGCGCTTTCCAAAACGCACAGTGCCCTTCTATGGCGATACTTTGAGCAGTACCATATCACCAACTTCAAATTCTAACGGCTTAGCTCTTTTATCGGCGTAACTCTTCTGGCGGCTACGGGCAGTCAACAAACGGTTCTTAATTTGGATGATCTTCTCAGTCGTATCACGAATCAATTCTGGACCGGTGAGTTGGCTATCCCCAAAATCACTCAGCTATAAGGTGATTCTACATTTCCGGTCCATACAGAGCTTCATATGGTGCAGCCTTGATACTTGCGTGATAACTATTGTTATATGAGAACTCGACCAATGGCAGATGGCGATCCCAACTACTTCCAAAGTCGATCACACAGGCACGCAACATATCTTCCAGCATTTGTATTATCCTTTCGCTTTGACCATCCATTTGAGGGTGGTAAGTGGTACTCATATCCAAATTCATCCTCAACGCTTCCTGAAGCGATCTCCAGAACCTTGACGTAAAATGGAATTTCTACGATCGAAATGATCGAAACAGTAACATCTGCTACAAACTATTTCCTTCAAGTATTCCTTTCCATCAGACTGGAATCTCAGGTTGTTGCAGCAACCCAGACAGTTTCTGATGCTCAGCTTTGACCTTCGCGCATGTCAAACACTTACTAACATACGTAGCAATATCCGCTTTCATTTTCGGCCACCAATACAACGGTTTTAGATCTTGATACATCTTGTCTTATCCCGGATGGATAGAATACTTGGACTTATGCGACTCATGCATAACTAAATCCCTCAATCTACCGAATAGCGGAAACCAAACATGATTCCCAAAACAACGTGTTCCATCAAGGCAAAACTCGAATATTGGCTCAATCAATCTCCCTAAATTTTCTGCCTTAACATTCTCTTCTTTCATCACTTCCTCCTGAGCTTTACGAATTTGCTTAGGCAGATCATTGTGAACAGTCATCATCAAAGCTCGAACACACAATGGCTTATCCCTTTCTTTTTAACTTAAGGCGTCAGCCACAACATTCACTTTTCCCGGATGATACCGAATTTCACAATCATAATCACTCAACAACACAATCCATCTCCATTGTCTCAAGTTCAGCTCTTTCTGATTCAAAATATATTGTAGGCTCTTGTGATCGGTGAAAACCACACACTTCGTTCCATACAAATAATGTCTCCATAATCTAAGCGAAAAACAATCGGTCCTATATCCAAATCGTGAGTAGTGTAATTCTCTTCAGGGACTTTCAATTGTCTAGAAGCATACGCTATAACCTTATCTCTTTGCATCAACATGGCTCCATAACCTTTAAGTGATGCGTCACAATATACCATAAAATCTTCCGTTCCCTTGGGCAACGCTAAGATCGGTGCACTATATAACTTCTGCTTCAATGTCTGAAAAGCTTCTTCTTCTTCTTTTCCCCACTCGTATTTCTTATTTTTCTGAGTCAACTTAGTCAGTGGCTTAGAAATCAAAGAAAAACCTTTAATGAACCTCCTATAGTACCCAGCCAATCCAAGAAATTGCCTCACCTTCGTTGGCATCATCGGTGCAGCCCGACTCTTAATGGCTTCGATCTTGGCAGGATCAACATGAACACCACTACGATCAATCACATGACCAAAAAATTGTACTGAATCTAGCCAAAAATCACACTTTGAAAACTTGGCGTACAATCTCTCTTTCTTAAGCAGCTCCAAAATAATCTCCAAATGCTTCCCATGCTCTTCTTTGTTCTTGGAATAAACCAAAATATCATCGATGAACACTATGACGAACTTATCTAGATATGGCTTGCATACGCAGTTCATCAAGTCCATAAACACAGCAGGCGCATTAGTCAATCCAAACGGAATTACTTGGGACTCAAAGTGACCATACCGAGTTCTAAATGCAGTAATTGGAATGTCTTCTTCTCTAATGCGTAACTAGTGATATCTTAATCGCAGATCGATCTTAAAATACACGCTCGAACCTTGCAGTTGGTCAAATAAATCATCAATTCTCGGAAGAGGATAACGATTCTTGACAGTCAACTTGTTCAACTCGTGATAATCGATACACATTCTAAAAGATCCATCTTTCTTCTTCACAAACAATACCGGTGCTCCCCACGGTGATGAACTCGGACGAATAAATCCTTTCTCCAGCAGCTCTTGCAATTGTACCGAAAACTCTCTCATCTCAGAAGGTGCCAATCTATACGGAGCACGTGCAACAGGTGCAGCCCCTGGTACTAGATTAATTCGAAATTCTACTTGCCTCAGCGGTGGTAGTCCTGGCAACTCCTCAGGAAACACCTCAGGAAAATCACGAATTACAGGCACGTCTTCCATTCGTTTCTCCTTCGACTTGTTTTCCGTCACGTGTGCCAAAAACAAATGATAACCTTTCTGGACATACTTACGGGCCTTGATGAATGAAATAATCTTCAATCGAGATCCACCTTTGTCACCTTCAACTATCAACGTTTTATTCCCATATGGTATACGAACAACTTTCTCACCACAGACGATAACGACATCATGCTTGACAAGCCAATCCATACCGATGATGACGTCAAACGTACCAAGCTCAATCGGCATAAGATCGATTTAAAAAACATGGTTCACTAAACTCAAAGTGCAACCTTTCAAAACAGTGTTCGTACTAACTATCCTTCCATCAGCTAACTCTACTTCATAACTATCCTCTATTTTAATCGGTTTGATATCGAGTAATGAACTAAATCTAGTGTTCACAAAAATTCTATCGAAACCCGAATCAAATAAAACAGAAGCATATCAGTTATTTAGCAGAAACATACCAGTAACCACATTCGGACCCTTCGGCTCAGCGTCCTTAATATCATAAGCTCAACCACGAACTTCTCCAACTTCTTCTTGCTTCACCTTCTTCGGACATCGGTTCCTAGTATGACCTTGCTCACCATAATCATAACAAGACCAAATAGGCTGAGTGTTAGCACCTGTAGCAACACTCTTCTCCCTACAATACCTTGCCTTATGTCTAACCTTTCCACACTTGTGACATTTGATTGTACACCGACCAACATGGCGAGTAAAACAACGTTCACACAAAGGAAGCTTTCCATCAGTAGGAGTGGTATCCATGGCTCGCGCATTTCCTTGCTTTTGGTTATTCTGCAAAGTCTGATGAGAGTTATCCTTTTGATTGCCTTTACCACTACTATTTCCACCTTGAAGGTTTTCCTACTTTCGCTTCTTACCTTCTAAAATTCTTTCATTTCTAGCTTACGACTTCTGCTCCATCAACTTATGAGCCATACGTACTGCTTCGTTCAAATCAACAGGCTTAGACGATGTCACTTCACCCTTGATGTTATCTATTAAACCTTGAATATAAGCATCAACCTTCACTCTTTCTGGCTCTACCATTCTTGGACACATCAATGCAAGCTCATTGAACCTTTGAGTATAAGCAACAATGTCATACTCCTTAATCTTCAAGTTCCACAACTCGTGCTCCATATGTTGTATCTCTTCTATCGGACAAAACTCAGCAGTCATCAGTTGCTTCATCTCAATCCAAGGCATTTGGTTCACAGTCTCCAAACCCATAGTTGCAACTTTAGTTTTCCACCAAGTCAAAGCTGGTCCTTCTAATGTAGCAGCAGCAAACTTTACCTTCTTACCCTCGGCACATTCACTGATCTCGAAAACACTCTCAGTTTTCTTGAACCACCTTCGCAATTCGACAGCTCCTTCAACTCCACGAAAGGCAGCAGGATTGCACTACATAAACCCATCAAAAATGCACTCACGAACAGCAGGTGCAGTGACTCGACCTCTAACTGGCCCGGATCTACTATCATCGTTCTAACTTCGCTACCTTGCATGCTTAGTAAAACATCAATACGGCATCAAACTTTCCTTGATCATTTGGTGAATAGCAGCTTGAGTTATAGGTGCAGACTTTGGAGGCATGATTCTGTCACATCACACAGAAAACAATCTGGTAAGCATTCATAACATGATACTCTCATAACATGATATAATGACAAATCAACCACAACAACAGTCTCACAACATCAAGTAGTAATCAAAAGATAGTCATTCATTTTTCATCACGAAGATTTAATACATTGTGCATTGTTTCATAAAATGATACAAATTGTTACAACCAATAGTACTAGTTCTACCAACTGAGGACTCAGTTTAGTGATTACACAACAAAAGAAACTACAATTGAAACCAAACTACTACACATCAGGAGGAGATCCTTGTGGCTCAGACAAAGGACTCTTCTCATCTTTAATCGGAACATCAATAGCTTCATTCAGTCTTTCTTCAAACACAAATCCTGTATGAATCACTCTTGATAGAACTCATGAGCTCGAACTCTAGTCCAATAGAGATCTCTCTCAACTCGTTCATTCTGCATACGAAGGAATGTGTTGCTTAACCTTTCTTCTTCAAGTTCCTTCTTCAGTTTCTTACACTCAGCTTTTTCTTTAACATTCTCGAGCTTCTCAACCAACTTTTCCATTGATGTAGTTCCTTGTTCCACACTAGAACACACTTCATTACCCAAATCCAAAATTAACTTATCATAAAACCTATCCTTTGCCTCTCCTTTCTTCTCAACCAATGTATGCGCCGTCTCGCGACCACACAATCGTCTCGAAAAAATAACCATTCGACCAAAAATAGAGCCAATATCCCGTCTCCTAAATCCAAGTAGCAATCTATCACCATCCTCTCAAGGAATAGTGGCAGTAGATGATTCACCTACCTCATAGACACTAATAGGAACAGTCTCATCCTCATGCTCAATTGGATTCTCAACCTCAATATCATTATCAGGTTCAGACTCAGAAGCAGGCGGCGGAGGATTAAGAGGATCCACCTCTTCGTAAGGATATGTTAACTCCGACTCATTCTCATCTTCCTCAATGTCGATCTACATATCATCTTCATCTTCTTGAGGATCTTATTCTTCCTTAAATTCGTCTTCTTTCGGATCTTCATCTTCATCTTATAAGACAGGTTCAGGAACAACAGGAACATCATCATGTTGATTCGTCTCAACAACGGGTACATCAAGATCATGATTGGGAGGAATCACATTCACCATGATGATCTAGAAATATCATACAATACTTACTTAATAGTGTACCACTTCTTATTATTATCGAAATACTATTATCAAAATAACAGTTCGCATAAAAGCGTAACAAACAAAAATTTACAATTTGCGACATTCTCGATCCGCATATATCTTAGTTATATTTCAAACATACATAATGGTAGTTATCATATTATCACATGACATTTTATGCATACAACACATGCACAAATGCACCAATACATAATACTTTATGCATCCAACACTATGCAAAATAAATAAAAAATTTAATCCTTACATAACGATCATGACATAAATACATACATTAAATATACTTACACGTAACAATTAATAAATGTACCTTACATGTAACCAATAGCAACAAGGAGTATCAACGTGTGTGTAAAAGCGTCATAGTTTAGGTTTCTCAAAAGACTCGACCTAGTTCCTTATAATATTAGACTCTTGACATTACTTTGATATCTGAAATGACTATAATCCTAGTTTTGAAAACAACCTAGTTTCTCTACAACTGAAGCTCTTGATATCAATCTCTAACACCCGCCCCGAGGGGCATCGGATTGCGCAGCGGAAATTGGCAATTTGGTGTTACTAAATGGCATCCGTTACCACGATAATAGAAAACGACTCAAAAAGATGTTTTACCAAACATGGTGTCCATAATAATTCAGAGTTAACAGTTGCAGTTTAGGTCTTCAAATTGGTAACACCGTCTATTACAAACCATGAAAAACATATTGTTTTCAAATAAAAGACATTGTTTTAGACACAACATAAGATATTGTTTTTGAATGACCGGAACACACAAGAAGCCTTTCCATAAAATCCATCACCACACGTACGACACCTCCACGCCATCGTTGCCTTCAGCATTGGTTACTTGGGATAAAACATGTTTAAAACGTCAACAACAAGATAAGTGAAATTCATAGAGTTTAATTAATCAAATAATATAAACCTTGACACAATTATTAGTTTCTCGGAAAATAAAGCAAAAAATGCAATGTAAATAGCAACTTCTTTTATTTCACACAATAAGCTCATGGCACCGAACGTTAACAAGACATATGGCATTTCATATGTTAAAGTGCCCCAAACAAGGTATTATTGTCATATACCTACTAATTTCTAAGTATAAAATGTCCGTTTGACAGGGTGTTCACCAACGGATTCAAACCCCGGATAGGGTTGTCAAACCCAATAGATCTATTTAATGCATTAGCGTTCACCTCACAAGGCAATTAACGGTTCATGAAATAAGGGACTTCGACAATAGCAACTTATGCGGAAACAATCTCGTAATCGGGTCTAGCATACCATAAAATCATATGTGTTCGATTTATAAAACAAACATGTATTCCCCTCGCGGGTTTAAAACATTTAAAACAGTTCAAAAGCGAGGCTATGAACTCACCTTAAGCAAATGATCCAATCAATCAACTTCAACAAACGCAAGAAACTTCACGTCTAACCGCGACCTATATTATACATATATAGCGGTACGTGACTAAAAGTATAATAGATCATATATTGCATACTTGCATACATACATATTACTATTACGTATATACAATCATGTACTAAAATCTCCAAGTGCGATGCAAAACAATTCACCTTGACGCACTTAACCACATTACAACATTTTCAATAAAGTTTTTATTTTTAGAAAGTTTGCCGAAAGTAAGGATAATATAATCCGAACTTCATATTTCGTTACAATTTAACTAACATTACTAACCCTTTGCTCATTACAAACTTCATTCAAAATTTGACCCAAGTTTAACTTTCAAAAGTCAAAGTTCGTAGTTGACTTTTTACCCCAAAATTTACCCAAACTTGACTTGGCCGTAAAACGTTCGTTTTTAGGAGTTACAAGGCCCAGCTTATATCAAAACGGACCTTAGAACATCCTTTACCATTATCAAAAGCCTAATTTATATTTCAAAAATTTCTCGTCACGTTATGACTAAGTCAAACTTTATGGTCAACAAAAGTCAACCCAAAATCATACCAAAACTCATTTTTAGCAAAATCCAACTATTCCAACATGTTTAACTAGCCTAAAAATATGTACCAAAACTATCAAACATATGTTCATACTTGAAATACTTTCAAATCCATTTTGCACTTGAATCATCTAGCAACAATCAATATACACATAATACAATCAAATTAATCAACACATAACCATAAGTAAATACTCACAAAGCTAGAACAAAGATTTGTTTTGCTTCCCCCTTGGTCAAACCGTATGGACGAAACCACCAAGACCAAACCAAAACCTTTTCAAATCAAACCAACTTACGATAACACTAATCTACCAACTAGAAACACACCCTTATACTTGAAATTACTAGGACTTGACCAAAAACCCAACTTTCAAAATACTTAGGGCATGCAAGGTTTTCTTAGTGGGAAATGTAGCTCTTGGTACAAGGATTAATATGGTATAAATAGATTGTAATGCATGTGAGTAATGAATTTTTGACAATGAAATTTGTATGTATGTGTGTGTGTGTTCGAACAGACAAAGAAGAAAGGGAGCAAGAGAGAACAAATTTTTGGTAAAAGAATTATGTGTATGTGTGTGTCCCTTTATATAGAAAGAAACTTTGACCATTTGACAACTTTAGTCCCTCCTTTCATAAGTCCTTGCAAAGTTAATACAAAATGGTTATTTTGGTTATACATAACCGGCCATAAAACACGGGTCACCATATTTTGTAAAAAATTTATTCCGTCCCACTAAACATAGTTTAAAAACCTTTAATAAAGTGTTAAACCTCGCAAAACACGACCTTTAAACATGATTTTCACAAAAACTCAGGGAAACGACGAAAAATACAAAATTAACATATTTACGCTCTCGGAGCAGTAATATAAATTTTCTGACTTTATTAAATACTAAAAACAAATAAAAACTCAACCATTGATTAAACTTTACCTTATAATTAAATATTCTCATCAAACCACATATAGCATAAACGACTATAACTAGTTACGTATAAAAATAAGCGTCGTAGTTTGGGATAAACGTTGACCTGAAACTCGGGTTGTTACATTCTCCCCACCTTTAGGGAGTGACGTCCCGACACTCAGCTCGTCTTATCCACTCTCTCTGCTTTATCCTTACTTGTAAATAGATGAGGGTGCCTCTTCTTAATCTGATCCTTACGTTCCCAAGTAAATTTTGGACCTCGTTGCGAATTCCAACGAACTTTAACTATAGGTATACGACTTTGCTTAAGTCGCTTGACCTCTCTATCAACAATTTCTACTGGTTCCTCAATCATATGCAACTTATCATCAAGTTGAATCTCTTTCATCAGAACGACTATATCACCTTCCGCTAAACACTTTTTAAGATTCGATACATGAAAAGTACTATGAATCCCTTTTAACTCTTTAGGCAATTCCAACGTGTAAGCTACAGGACCAACTCTAGCTAGAATCTTAAATGGCACAATGTAACGTGGACTTAACTTTCCGCGCTTTCCAAAATGCACAGCGCCCTTCCATGGCGATACATCAAGCAATACCATATCACCAACTTTGAATTCCAACGGCTTAATTCTTTTATCCGCGTAACGTTTTTGGCGACTACGAGCAACTAACAAATGGTTCTTAATCTGGACAATCTTCTCGGTTGTATCACGGATTAACTCTGGACCGGTGAGTTGGTTATCCCCAACCTCACTCCAGCATATAGGTGATCTACATTTTCTTCCTTACAAAGCTTTATATGGTGCAACCTTAATACTTGTGTGATAACTATTATTGTATGAGAACTCGACCAATTGCAGATGGCGATCCCAACTACTTCCAAAGTAAATCACACAGGCACGCAACATATCTTCCAGTGTTTGTATTGTCCTTTCACTTTAACCATCCGTTTGAGGGCGGTAAGCGGTACTCATATCCAAATTAGTCCCCAACGTCTTCTGAAGCGATCTCTAGAAATTAGACGTAAAATGGCTATCTCGATCCGAAATAATCGAAACATGTACACCATGCCTACACACTATCTCCTTCAAATACAGTCGCGTAAGTTTCTCCATGCTATCCGTTTTCTTCATTGGTAGGAAATGAGCTGATTTGGTCAGTCGATCGACAATAACCCAAATCGTATCATACCCACTCGGCGTTCTCGGTAGTCCACTTACAAAATCCTTAGTAATCTTTTCCCACTTCCAAACTGGAATCTCAAGTTGTTGCAGCAACCCAGACGGCTTCTGGTGCTCAGCCTTAACCTTCGCACAAGTCAGACACTTACTAACATATGTGGCAATATCCGCTTTTCGTATTCGGCCACCAATACAATGGCTTCAAATCTTGATACATCTTATCCGATCTCGGATGGATAGAATACATGGAATTATGCGACTCTTGCATAACCAAATCTCTCAATCTACCGTATCGCGGTAACCAAACACGATTCGCAAAACAACGTGTTTCATCAGGGCGAAATTCAAATATCGGCTTAATCAATCTCCCTAAATTTTCTGCCTTTACATTCTTTCCTTTCATTGCTTCCTCCTGAGCTTCACGAATTTGCTTAGGTAAATCATTGTGAACAGTCATCATCAAAGCTCGAACACATAATGGCTTATACCTTTCCTTCCGACTTAAGACGTCAGCCACAACATTCGCTTTTCCAGGATGATACCGAATTTCACAATCATAATCACTCAATAACTCAATACACCTTCGTTGTCTCAAGTTCAACTATTTCTAATTCAGAATATATTGTAGGCTCTTGTGATCGGTGAAAACCGCACACTTCGTTCCATACAAATAATGTCTCCATAATCTAAGAGTGAAAACAACGGCTCCTAACTCTAAATCGTAAGTAGTGTAATTCTCTTCATGGACTTTCAATTGTCTAGAAGCATACGCTATCACCTTCTCTCTTTGCATCAACACGGCTCCATAACCCTTAAGAGATGCGTCACAATACACCACAAAATCTTCCGTTCCTTCGGGCAATGCTAAAATTGGTGCACTACACAACTTCTGCTTTAACGTCTGAAAAGCTTCTTCTTCTTCTTTTCCCTACTCGTACTTCTTATTTTTCTAAGTCAACTTAGTTAGTGGCTTATAAATCAAAGAAAATCCTTCAATAAACCTCTGATAGTAGCCAGCCTATCTAAGAAATTGTCTCACCTCCGTCGGCGTCTTTGGTGCAGCCCAACTCTTAATGGCCTCAATCTTGGCGGGATCAACATGAACACCACTACGATCAATCACATGACCCAAAAATTGTACCGAATCTAGCCAAAAATCACACTTTGAAAACTTGGCGTACAATCTCTCTTTCTTAAGCAGCTCCAGAACAATCTTCAAATGCTTCCCATGCTCTTCTTCGTCCTTGGAATAAACCATAATATCATCGATGAACACAATGACGAACTTATCAAGATATGGCTTCCATACTCAGTTCATCAAGTCCATAAACACAACAGGCGCATTAGTCAATCCAAACGGCATTACTTGGAACTCAAAGTGACCATACCAAGTTCTAAATGCAGTAATCGGAATGTCTTCTTCTTTAGTGCATAACTGGTGATATCCTGATCGCAAATCGATCTTAGAATACACTCTAGAACCTTGCAGTTGATCAAATAAATCGTTGATTCTCGAAAGAGGATAACGATTCTTGATAGTCAACTTGTTCAACTCACGATAATCTATACACATTCTAAAATATCCATCTTTCTTTTTCATAAACAACACCGGTGCTCCCCACGGTGATGAACTCGGACGAATAAATCCTTTCTCCAGCAGCTCTTGCAATTGTACCGACAACTCTTTCATCTCAGACGGTGCAAATCTATACGGTGCACGTGCAACAGGTGCAGCCCCCGGTACTAGATCAATTCGAAATTCTACTTGCCTTGGCGGTGGTAGTCCTGGCAACTCCTCAGGAAACACCTCAGGAAAATCATGAATTACAGGCACGTCTTCCAATCGTTTCTCCTTCGATTTCTTCTTCATCACGTGTGCTAAAAACAAATGACAACCTCGTTCGACATACTTACGGGGCTTAATACAAGATATGACCTTTAATCGAGACACACCCTTGTCACTTTCAACTATCAACATCTTGTTTCCATAAGGTATACGAATAACTTTCTCGCCACAGATGATAACGACATCGTGCTTGACAAGCCAATCCATACCGATTATGACGTCAAACGTACCAAGCTCAATCGGCATAAGATCGATTTCAAAAATATGGTTCACTAAATTCAAAGTGCAACCTTTCAAAACAGTGTTCGTACTAAGTACCCTTCCATTAGCTAACTCTACTTCATAACTAGCTCTTATTTTAACCAGATCGATATTAAGTATGGAACTAAATCTAGTATCCATAAAACTCCTATCGGAACCTAAATCGAATAAAACAAAAGCATAGCGGTTATTGAGCAGAAACGTACCAGTAACCACATTCGAACCATTCGGCTCAGCGTCCTTAATAGCATAAGCTCGACCACGAACTTCTCCAACTTCCTCTTGCTTAACCATCCTTGGGCATCGGTTCCTAGTATAACCTTGTTCACCACAGTCATAACAAGTCAGAATGGGCAAAGCATTTACACCCGTGGAAACATTCTTCTCCTTGCAGTACCTTGCCTTGTGCCTAATCTTTCCACACTTGTGATAATTGTTAGTACACAGACCAACATGGCGAGTAAAACAATGTTCACACAAAGGAAGTAATCCAGACGACACCTTTCCATCAGTATGAGCGATAACCATGGCTCGTGTGTTCCCTTGCTTTTGGTTATTCTGCAAAGTTTGGCGTAAGTTGTCCTTATGATTGCTCTTACCACTACTATTTCCACTTTGAAAGCTCTCCCACTTTTGTTTCTTTCCTTTCAGAATTCTTTCATCCCTAGCTTGCGATTTTTGTTCCATCAACTTATGAGCCATACGTACGGATTCGTTCAGGTTAGCAGGCTTAGAAGAAGTAACTTTACCCTTGATGTTATCAGTCCATCCCCGAATGTAAGCATCAACTTTCACTCTTTCCGGTTCAACCATTCTCGGACAAATCTAAGATAACTCATTGAACCTCTGAGTATAAGCCACAATGTTATACTCCTTGACCTTCAAATTCCATAGTTCGTGCTCCATTCTTTAAACTTATTCTATTGGACAAAACTCTGCAGTCATTAGTTGTTTCATCTCAATCTAAGGCATTTAGTTCACAGTCTCTAAATGCATGGTTGCAACCTTAGCATTCCACCAAGTCAAAGCAGGTCCTTGCAACGTTGCAGCAACAAACTTAACCTTCTTGCCCTCTGCACATTCATTATTTCCAAAAACACTCTCAGTTTTCTTGAACCATCTTCGTAATTCAACAACTCCTTTAGTACCATGAAAAGCAGTAGGATTGCACATCATAAACCTATCAAAATTGCACTCACAAACAACAGGTGCGGCATCCTGACCCCTAATTGGTCTAGATCCCCTAGCATCATTCCCATCATTCGCATGTCTATCCTGCTCAGCAGCGATAGCAACATTGACACTTTCCTTGATCATTCGACGAATAGCAGCTTGAGTCAAAGGTGCAGACTTTGGAGGCATGATTCTGTCACGTCACACAGAAAGCAATCTGATAAGCATTCATAACATGATATACTCATAACATAGTACAATGACAAATCAATCACAACAACAATCACACAACATCAAGTTGTAATCAAAAGATAGTCATTCATTTTTCATTACAAAAGAGTTAATACATAGTTGCATTGTTTCATGAAATGATACAAATTGTTACAACCAATAGTACTAGTTCTACCAACCAAGGACTCAGTTTAGTGATTACACAACAAAAGGAACTACAATTGAAACTAAACTATTACACATCAGGAGGAGATCCTTGCGGCTCAGACAATGGACTCTTCTTATCTTCAATAGGAACAACAATAGCTTCATTCGGTCTTTCTTCAAACACAAATCCCCTACGAATCATCTCTTGATATAACTCATGAGCTCGAACCCTAGTCCAATAGAGATCTCTCTCGTCTCGTTCATTTTGCATACGAAGGAATATGTTGCTCAACTTTGCTTCTTCAAGTTCTTTCTTCAGTTTCTTACACTTAGCTTTTTCTTTAACATTACCGAGCTTCTCAACCAACTTTTCCGTTGCTGCAGTTCTTTGTTCCACACTAGAATGCACTTCATTACCCAAATCCAAAATTAACTTACCATAAAACTTATCCTTTGCCTCTCCTTTCTTCTCGACCAATGCATGCGCCGTCTGGCGACCACACAATCGTCTCAAAAAATTGACCATTCGACCAAAAAGAGAGTCAACATATCGTCACATAAAGCCATGTAGCAATCTATCACCATCCTCTCGAGGAATAGCGGCAATAGATGATTTACCTACCTCATAGACACTAACAGGAACAGTCTCATCCTCATGCTCAATTGGATTCTCAACCTCAATCTCATCATCAGGTTCAGACTCAGAAGCAGGCGGCGGAGGATTAAGAGGATCTACCTTTTCGTAAGGATATGTCAACTCTGGCTCATTTTCATCTTCCTCAATGTTGATCTCCATATCATCTTCATCTTCTTGAGGATCTTCTTCGTCCTCAAATTCGTCTTCTTCCGGGTCTTCGTCTTTGTCTTCTAAGACAGGTTCGGGAACAACAGAAGCATCATCATGTTGATTCCGCTCAACAGCGGGTACATCATGATCATGATCGAGAGGAATCACATTTACCATGATAATCTAGAAAATATCATATAATACTTGCTTAATAGCGTATCACTTCTTATTACTATTGGAACACTATTATTAAAATAACAGTTTGCATAAAAGCGTAACAAACAAAAATTTACGATTCACGACATTCTCGATCCGCATATATCTTAGTTATATTTCAAACATACATAATAGTAGTTATCATATAATCACATGACATTTTATGCTTACAACACATGCACAAATGCACCAATACATAATACTTTATGCATCCAACACATGCATAAATATACATACTTAACCAATCATACATATAATACATACATAAATATACTTACACATAACGAGGAGTATCGGCGTGCGTGTAGAAGCGTCATAGTTTAGGTTTTTCAAAAGACTCGACCCAGTTCCTTACAACCTTAGACTCTTGACATTACTTTGATATCTAAAATGACTACAATCCAAGTTTTGAAAACAACCTAGTTCTCTACAACCGAAGCTCTTGATACCAATCTGTAACACCCGCCTCGAGGCGCATCGGATTGCGCAAAGGAAATTAGCAATTTGGTGTTACTAAATAGCATCCGTCACCACGATAATAGAAAATGACTCAAATAAGACGTTTACCAA